>MU223102.1:283581-296103 GCA_018584345.1 Thuja plicata
AGGAGGTGGGTTAGGGTAGAATTAGGATTAGGATTAGATTAGCAAGGGTGAATGGGTTGAGAAGGGTTAGAACCCAGGGTAGAAGTGGTTGAGATAGGTTAGGTTGGGGTTTAGGGGAATATTAATTTAATGAATTAAACTTATTTAATTCATTCAAAAATATAGGAATTAATTATTTAAATAATTTAATTACTTTTTAATAATTAGAGGACTATAGCCATTTTAATTAAATTAAATAGGCTAGGGGAATGGGTTATTTTGCAAGTGGGTAATTGATTTAGGGATTTATTTAATCCCTTTATAATTAAATACTATAGTCATGTTTGAATTTGATTTGATTTAAATGGTTTTGAATTGATTTGAATCATATGGCTATAATAGTTAATATAAATTAGTGATAAAAATCACCTAGGACATTAAATTGATTCAAAGAATTATGCCAAGTAGTAACAGGGTCGTTTGGACATAATCGAGGGTATGATCACACTTAGGGAAAATAGGGTCCATAGTTGGAACAAACCAAATTTAGGTGGTTACAATACTTTGTATGCTCTGGTTTTTGCAAAAAAATTCTTTGCATGCTCCTTCATTGTTGAGTCAATTTCTTCAAGCGTGGAATTGGGCATGAATGCAACTAGGGATTTCTCCCTCATCTATTTCTCCATATGCAATGCATATGTCCACCTAGTTCATATTTTTTCTTGTAGCTCTTGTGGAATATGATTGCCAAATTGTAGGGGTACATATTTGTAAGCTACCATCATCTTAATGATTGCTTCTATTTTGTTCTTATCCTAAGTAGACAAATTTCCCCATTGTCCAATCTTATGATGTTTTATATTGCCTGTGTTCATGATTGACTCTGCAATTTCATCATTTGTCTTTGGTATTTTGGCCTTTTTTTTTTCCTCTCTCCGCTTCTTCAGTATCATCCTTGTCTTCTCTTCCTCTTATATATTTCTTCCTTTGTCTCGGTGCTGGTTGCTCAGTTGAGGATTTCCTTTTCATATATGTTTTTACAGTGCCTTTCTTCAATGGTGGGGAGTCTACCTTTGTTATTTTTCTTCTTGTCCTATATGCAACTGTTACATCAACAACTTTTGTTTTCTTGTCATGTGGTTGCTCTGCATTAGATTCGGTAGACTCTGAATCACTTAATTCTTTACCTTCACTGATGGGTGATTGTTCCTCAGTGATTTCTGCTAATTGTTCCAACTCTTTATCAGTTTCCAAGAGTTTCTTCTTAAGTCTTTTCAACATTTGTGTTTGCTTCTTCCCTATTTTCTTGACTACTAAGCCAATCTTTATTCTTTACTTGGTTTCCTCATATGTGCCAAATCTTCTTAAAGATTTGTCAGCTAGTTCATTCAGTAGGGTTTCAATAGCTTTTGTAGCCAGATCTATGTCAATTTCCTAATCCAATGGTGGTAACCATGTTATTCTTGGGTTGGTAGCTTTGATGAGTGTAGTGTCAGTGTCAACTACAAAGCATATCTCATCCTTGTATTTTTCAACCAACTGTGCATGGATTCTCATCCTCTTCTGCATCCTAGTCTTGAATGTATTAAAGTATGCATCCAATAGTGGTATGAAATTATCTCCTAGTGATTTAATGTAATCACTAATCTGTGCTATGATAAGTCGGTTGGTGTCCCAAGTGACATTATCGATGAAAGGAAAGAAATTATGGAAGTAAAAGAATGTGCACATTAATAAAGAACCAAACTTACATGTATTAGATCAGGCTGATCTAATTGTTCTCATGTTTTCTTCCAGTTGTTTTAGTAGTAGCTCGGCTAGGTCTAATTGCACACCTTTCTTTACTATCTTGTATGCAGTGTCGATAACTCCACAAGCAACGTTGTTCATTCTGCTTGCTTGAAAGATCTTATATCCAATCACATATGCATCAAATTTCATTTCAGGGTCGGTGATTGAATTGACTTTCAGCCCTCTGCCGTCCCATTTGGCTCCAGTTATCTTTTCAATCTCCAGGCGTCCAAGGTGTCTTGGGGATTTTTCCTTCTCGATTATTAGGTAACCAGTCATTGCATGAATAACATCCTTTTTTATTGGCTTAGGTTCATCTAACCATATTTTTCCATAATGCACTTGGCTGAGCACAATGCGAATCCATTATGTTTTGAAGTCTTTCAGGAATAGTAAGGCATTGGTTAACCCTTTCACTTAGATGTGCTTGTGCTCATCCTTTAGGTTTCCATCCTTGCATAAATTCTGATAAGATCCTTCAAGCTCAATGTCTCGAATCTCTACAACTTTTCAATGAATGTATGCATGGATGTCTTCAACCAATAAAACCCTAGGTGGGATACTTGAAAATGCTCCCTTGTCATCGGGTTGAGCAGCAACCTCAGGGAAAAACTTGTAGTTTGGTTCCTCACAGTTTGAGTTATTGATTAGAACGATCTTCTTGTCCTTTTCCATCTTGCTCTTCGAGGTTCAGGATGTGGTTGCCATTATTTTTTAAATTAGGGCTTCTTCGCAAAATAACCTATTAGCTTAGTAAGTCTTGATACTTACAGGATGCTTACTGTGAATTCTTGAAATCTGTTGGAGTAGCTTAGAAGGTGCTATGAATCATTCTGCAGTGTTGTCGCTCTAAATCTCTCTTCATTGCTCTATTATTTTCTCTTTCGCACTGGGTAAAAAAATGAGTTCACATTGCCCTTTTTATAGAAAATATTCCCTAAGTGATGCATTAAATGCTTCACCTACCAGTCGGTTGACAAAGTGAAGATGCTCGGTTAACACACTAAACTAGTCTTCAGCATCGTGAGTATACAATACTCGGTACAAAGTGTCAACTCAGTTGTCTTCCATAAGTTCACCGATGATGCTTGGTACGTAGTGTCAACTCGGTTGTCTTTCACATGTTCACAAACAATGCTTGGTATATAGTTTCAACTCAGTTGATTTTCTCTTGTAAACCGATGTGCAGTTTATGCTTGGTTCATATTTACCGACTAGACTAGATTCACAAAACATAACATGCAATACCATAGTGCATCTTCATTCATGCTAATTTAGCATATTTTCAATGAATATAGGAACTAATGTAAAATACAGCTTTGTAGTGTGTAGTTCCATACTCATTTGTATTACTTAGGTGGGGGTGGTGGAATCACCTAATCCATTGGATGAGGCATCACCAACTGTAGTGCTTGGTCCAACATTATCATTGTTTGAAGCTCTCCTCCACATTTGATTTATCATTCTCGTACTGTCTTCAATAGTATTTCCATTTGCAAAAGTGCTTGACTCTATCACTCGGTCTCTGCAGTCCTTGCTTAAGTGACCGATCTTATTATAGTGTAAGCATGTCATCCCAGGGTTAGTCCAGTTTCTAGATCTTCTTATCCATTTCCTCATACAGTTAGCAGCTATATGTCCATATCTACCACATGCTATACAATTTACCTAAGTGTTGTAATCCTAAACATATGTATTATTGTCTCTTCTTAGTTGATATGCATTTTCTTGTTTTTTAGGTTTCCAGACTTGCTTTATCCTTTTCTTGCATTCATGAAATGTGTGGCCATGCATGTTGCAAGTAGAATAATGTTTTTTCATGTATGATTTCTTCTTTGGTTTTTTCATCTTAGATCTGCATTCATGTGCTTTATGTCCATGCTTGTTACAATTATAACAATTACCTATGAATGTAGAAGTAGTTTTAGGAGTACATTTTTCTTTCCTCTTGCAAATATTTGATGTGTGGTATGGTTTTCCACAATGATTACATGAACACTTCTTTGGGCTTGGATTTGTGTAGAAATTTCTTTGATCAGCTCGGTTTGATGATTTTTCATGCTGGGTATACCCTAAACCGGTATTGTTGTTGAGCCTTCTTTGTCCATTCAGAAATTCATCCATTCTTTTTGTACTGTCTTCAGCTTTCTTGATCATATCATTATGCTTTTGTTGAATCTTTGCTTCATGCTTCAGTTTCTCATTTTCTTCTTTTAGTTCACCAATAACAACCAATTTTCCAGTAATTTCCATGTTCACTCGGTTGGCCTCATGACTCATGAGAACTATTTGATTGGTGATCTCAATGTGATGTTCAGTAAGTCTCTATATCTCTGATTCTTTCTCTTGCAACTTTTCAATAATCTTTCTTCTGTCATCAATAGCCAAAGTTCTTTCTTGTTCAGCTTGTCTTGCATTATTCATAACATCAATCATTCTTACCATCCACGTCTCTTGACCGATCTGCAATACTTTTAATTGTTCAATCAGATGTTGATTGATTTCATTTAGATCTACAATGGTTCCTTCAAATGTGTTCGATGTACTACCAGATCCAGATCCAAATGAATCAAATAGGTCAGGTATCTCTTCTTAATGACAGTCAGTTTCATTGTAGCAAGATGCCATGACTTTTCTTTCAGCCAATTGCTCTTTCATTTTGTTTCTTGCCTCTTTGTATTTCTCAAAGAAAATATGTATTTGCAACTTCTGATTCTCAATATTTTTATCAAGCTTATACCTTTCCAATGTAAGATCTTTTCTCTCAAGTGATTAAACTTTTCCAAATAAGAGAACTAGCTCTGATACCAATTGTTGGAATAATGGAAGGGTGTGTACTGTGGGGGGGGGGGGGGGGGGGGGTGTGAATCAATACCCTTAAAATTTTTTACCAATTAACCTTAGTACTCATTACTGGCATAACCGACCATTGTAGTCTTTCTACTTCATGCATGCAATATCACAGCATAAATGTAAATGCATGTAAAAAAACATAGAAACATTCATGAAAATCATTTACACATGACATAAGTATTTGGTAACGCAGAAACCCTTGTTAGAATGTAAAAATTGCGGTGGGGATGAAACCCACAAAGCTTCACTATCTGCAGAATGGAAGGTTCCTGTTAGGGCTACAAGTTGTGATCATTTCTGATGATCTTACCCTGTTAGGAGTAACATTTCAGACTTGTTAAGTCTACTCGGTTAAGAGATTTCAGCAACATAATGTATGTTTACACTCGGTTAATAGATTTACAATAAGACTATTAAGTCCAACTTCTTAAAGGATTTTGATGTATGCTACAATTTTTAGAGAGTAACAAAATATATATGACTTGATTGCTGTAATATTATATTGCTGATTACAGATCCATTAAGTTCACAAAATTGTATCACCTTATTGTGATGGATAATACCTCTGTTCTGCTCGGTAGCCTTCAATGAAGCTCTTCATAACTGAATTCTTCTTTATCTATCCTTGTACATGAAAACCTTTGTCTAATCCATAGATGTACTTGGCAGCTATAATCACCATGTTCTTGATTGATTATACATCTATATATACTAAAGATTTGACCTAATTAGGTTTCACACTTTTCTTGAAAAAACTCTAAGATCAAAGGTTTACAACTTGACCTTGATCTCCTAGTTTGCATGAATACAATCAGTTAACTAATCAAATCCATCATTTACGCTTTTCTTGATCCATAAGAAATGGTTATCCAGCAAAGAAAAAATCTATTTTAAAGATTAAAGTGATTTAGCTGACGTGTAGTTGAGATCTGATTTTCTCGGTAATAAAACTGTCTCTCAGTTACACTGGTGCTTGGTGATGTCTTTGTTCAGTTGATATACTTCTCAGTGTTCAAAACATGTCGGTGACCACTGTGCTCGGTAATCAATGCGCTCGGTGATCACTGTCGCTCGGTGAATGTTGTTGCTTGGTGAATGCTGACTGACCGACCAAAAATGTCTTCTTGAATACTAATGACAACTTCTGATCCTTTATGGAGTATCAATATATTGGGGTAGCAGATAGAAATGGTACTTCCTTTGTAAATGGAGGCCTAATTATGAGTTTGGACTAGTGAAGATTGCATATTTTGGGTGAAGTCTTCCAAAATAGTAATACCTCATCATGAAATATGTGATGTAAGATGGAAATAGGTATTTGAATTTGTACTTGGGTTTGGGAGTGTTTTTGGAAACCAAAAAGTTATGTTGATTATACTTGTTGATTAGGGCTACAGGGATTGAGAGCCTAAAGTGAGGATTGGGGGTAAGATCTTGAAGTGGAACTTCAAGAACCTTTTGAACCTTGTTAAAACAAAATTTTGAGCCATGTTGAATCCCTAGAACAATAAGGGAGTTGGGGGAAGTCAGAGTGATAGGTGAGAAGCATATTAACACTTGGGGTCACTTGGGTGAAGAACACCATTGAAGAGTCCAAGAACAACTTGTTTAAGCAATAACCCCATCCTAACCTACCACCTTTGCATTAGTCTAGGGCACACTGGCATTGGAGGATATGTAGAGGTGTTGAAGGTTGTGCTATTTTTTTCTTCTCTATTTACATAGGACAACACAATAATAATTTGATGCAGACTCTTGCTATTAAAATTATTTTTGAGAGAGGATATTCTTTAGGATGGAGGAGGATTATATGTGATTCAGATTCCCAGATTATTGTGGATATGATGAATAAACAGAGATTGGAAGATATTAGTTAGCAATCAACTTCTGTTGTTAGATATATTTTAGATCTGTGTAGTTCTTTGGATTTTGTCTCTTTATGTCATATACCCAGAGAGTGGAATAGAGTGACCAACTACTTGGAAAAGTAGGCCTCTAAGAATGTGGGTGGTTGGGATATTGGAGGGAGGGATGGTTTACCTTCTCACTATCTTGAGCTCTTAGATAGATTAATGTTGGAAGACAAGAATATGTAGTTTTGGTTGCTTTGTTTTGTTCTTTCCTTGGTGGGCATGAGGCCTTTGCTTTGTATCATTGCTTTTCTTGAATAAATCTTTACCCATTTTTTTTAAAAAAAAATCATAATTTAAATTAAGATTTATAAAAGTTAGTTGTGTCATTTAAGTCTTCAGATATATTTTTAAAATAAAATAAATAAATATGTGTATTCACTCTTTGTATTTTATATTAAATTTGTAGAAATAATAAATAATATGAAGCATTTCTATATTTTCTTTTCTTTCAAAATAAATTTGACAAGACAATTTATTTGACAAATTTTAAATGACTTGCGAACAAAAGGTCTCATCTTAATTTTTCAAGGGAATTTAGAAGGTCAAGATTTTATAAAAAATGCATTAGTTCATAAAACTCAATTCCTATAAAAAAAAACATATATATCATTGTCAATAAAATACCACATTCAAATTCTTATCAATTGATAGTAATTATTTAAAAAATGTTCTTTCAAGGGATGTAGATGGTAATTAAAGTTTGAAAAATAATTGTGTTTATAGGAAATTAAAAGTTGTTAAAGATTTGGCAGAATTTTTTCTAATAGTTTAACAAAAAATATTTGTAGAGAATCAATAGTTACAAAATTTGTAGCCAAATCAATTCAGTACAAAATTATTTAAATATAATTAATGTAGACCCTAAAGAGCATTATAATATATATATTTATTTCATAGATTACTCTCATTCCAATGCGTTTCATCCCCTTAATTGTTAAACAAGACTGTGATGTTCATTGAACTTACGACTTCGATGTGAGGGTGGGTTGGGCAAGGAAAGTGGTATAAAATATATTATTTTTGACATATGTTTTTTTGAATGATGAGATAATTTTTAGGCTCTTAAAAATGAGCACAAATGCTCACATAAGAAGGCTATCACTTAATAAGTAAGTAAACAATCTATAAATTTAATTAAAAATTGAGTCAATAAATATGTATTAAATAGTCAAAAATTAAATGAAGAATATATATGCACTATGTTTCGAGAATAGAAACGAAGAAACATTATTGATGTCAAAGCTAAAAATATGCACCATGGGTTTAGAAATTAATTATTTTCATCTAAAAGAAGTCTTGAGTTGTGTGTATATGTTCAAAATTCACTAAGCTTTAGATTTGAGTCCCTTAAATTTGAACTTGAACGACCTAACCAAACTCCACTCAATCATGGGCATGTAATGTGATAAAGGTCCATCTAGTTATAGTGATGACTCTTTGTATAAATAATGCTCTACTTAAAATCTAAATCATAGAGATTTTAGTGATAACATATGCCCCATCTAATTGGTTGTGTACATTGTATACAAGGAATTGGAAAAGAGGAAAAATAATGCATAATTATGTAAACAATGAAAAAATATAGAGAGAAAAATAATATACAATCAAGACAAAATATGGCATGATATGTCATGTAAAAGCATATGGTAAGTATCATCAATAACATCATGTGAAAAACATGTGACAAAATTCAAATAATAAGCATGCGGGATTATGAATTGGTGATAGGCATCACGACAAGAAGTTGCCTCTCATTTAGAGAAATCATAAAGGAAAATATAGCCTTAAAGACCATAAAGATCGTTAAATTATATCAAATATATAATTAAATAAAATGATATGAATACAAGCACAAATACTAAATATGTAAGCATGAGAGCATATGCAATGATGAAGTATCAAGTTGAGATTAGATTCACAAGTAAGAAACATAAGGAATATATAGGATGGGGTACACAAGTCATGAATATATATGCAAATAAAAAAACATTATAAACATCAAAGTGAAAAAGATAAAGCATGAGCAAAGAGAAAAAAAAAGTCAAGCATGCATAAAAGTGGTAGAGTATAGGAAAAAAATAAGACATGAAGAAAGCATAATTAATATGGATGAAAAGTTATAGAGGAAAATGTAAACACAAAAAATAAGGTGCAACTAAAAATGTCAAAGCAAAATAAAAGAAAAGAAAAGATAAAGTTTAATTTTCATATTGTTGTGTTTTGATCTAGGATGCCTCTATTTGACTTTTGGCCTATGATCTTGTATCTACCCACCTTTTTCATTGAATATGCATGTTGAATATTTACATTTTGTTATTTTGCAACAATTGACACAAGTAACATTGCCAATAATATTTATTATCCTCTATTGACAACAATCTACATGACTCAACAATTTTTCTTCAATAAAGTACTCCACACATGCCTTCCAAATTGCACATAATACCTAAGGAGTAACTCCATTTAATAGAATGGGAGCTCACCTATCATCCTTACAATTATAGAACAACCCACCCCGAGCTTGGGTTTACATGATAAAATATGATGACATTAACACATGATCAAACTACAATACATCAACATAAATTTTACAACTACACACAATGCATTTAATTTACAAAAATACATTATTGACCCAATGTATTTGTAAATAACAAATATTCTCTATAAGAATCACAATGAGGAGAGTGAGGATTCGCTCATAAGAAATATATATCAATAAACATCGTATTGAAATTCTTCCCTATACCTACATCATAATTTTTTCCGATGCAAAACTCATTTTCACAAACTCCTAACATCCCTTAAATAATTTTCAACCCAACTACTCTTCACTAAAGCTCCCAAAATATCCATTGTCAAAAGAAGGCCAACAATAAGTGAGTTTTCATGTATCCAATGAATTTGTATGAGGAACCCCACTCTCACTCCCACTCAACCCTATTACACGGATGACCCTCTACAATTTGAGAGGGTCTAATAAAACATTCCTTCCCCCATCACACAAAAACATTCATATATAAAACACAAATAACAAATCTGAATATCACATTTCAACATATTTTCAATTCATATATACAACATTCTCATACCATCCCATTTCTTATAAAAATATTTTTCCAATAAATTTTGAAGTAGATGTTTGATGAACATCTTCACTAAATCCTCTTTGGTTCTCCTATCAAGCCACACTCCTACCCAACTATCCTCTTGGAATCCTTCAACACTTAGCATGATATTCCTAATGATGCAAAATTTTATTCCCAATGTTGAAATAGAAGGATAAATAGAAAGGGGAACCTTCTTCATCTTGGAATATGGATATGATAAATGTTGCCTCTACATCAAATCCTAAACCAATCTTAGGGCTCACCATCTCAAGACACTTAACCCCCTTGAGAACATCCCAAGTGTCTCCACTTGGGAAATTCCCTTTCAAGAGAAGCCTATATGTGTACTCATGGGAGAGTCACGAAAATCCTTATCTTCAACATAACAACCAAACCACCAACCTAGGGAAATTGATGATTCGATGACACCTCATCTAATCCCATCACACCGTCCTTAAAATTTCATCACTAAAAAAACAAAATTTAGGAAGTTAAAATTGATTTTTATATTAAGTTTTTCCCTCCAAAACCATTATAACACATACTCTTATGATCTAGGCATTGAAATTGGCCAAATAGGGTAAAATACTTAATAAAAATCACTTTAAACTCTCCTATGAGAAAACTTAAAAATCAAACACTCAAGTGACCTTACTTTTACAAATATGAACCAATAAACATAATACAATCATACAAACACTAATTCCCTTGGACATTACTTTGGTTTCACATCACTAACAAAATCACATTCACAAAACACATTGGTTACATTATTTATGTCCTTAGTCCTTCCATATGGACTAGCGTTGATTAACTAGACATAAGTGTAATTTTAGGTTCGCTAAATTTAACCCCTATTTTCAATCACACAACCTACACATTTGGACAAAATTATTAGTTGTTAGGCATATATTTCTCATATACAAAGTAATTGTTAAAAAAAAAAAGAAATTTCCACATATACCAATTTGTATATTACCATAGAATTTATAACATTTACATTTCACATATTTTTGATCTTGTAACAACATCATTGAAATTAAATAACTCAAAATTCTCACAATATAAGAATGATATTCATAATCATCACATAATAAAAATTTCCATATGCGAATCACGTAGCATAGCCTCATGTTAGAACTCACTAGTTGACAAAATAACACCATCAAAACTATAATCCATTAAACCACCATGACATAAACAAACCCAAAGTTTTTGCCAAATAATAATGTCCATATGAAGAAACCTCTTAATAATACTAAAAGGTAATCATGATAAAACTTCATTGAAGGGGGTTCTCTAAGGATGGGTGCATATAGTTGTGGCTATAGAAATAGCTCATAGGGCATCAAAACATTGGTTTTCCAACATTGGATGCCACTATGGAGATAGATGATATATTTTACTAGTAAGAGTGATGCTCAAATTAAAAAAATATATTTATGACTAGGAAGCTTCAAGAAAACAAATAATTAAAACAGACACACATCGATGAATGAGACAAGGGGTCAATAAACAATGACCCTCAAGGGCTTTAATTGTTGCATGTAAGCGAATACACTAAATAACACAATCAACATGAGATTAGAAAAGCTATACCAACAAAACACAAAGAGTCATTTCTATGGTGCATCTTTTAATATCTTAAAAAATTTATTAAATAGAAGAAAATCGCTAGCCTAATGTTCACTTTAAAGATGTCTTAAGAAAATGAAAAAAGTTATGTGGGTAATCCCACAATAATGGGTTAAACAATTGGTACATATTGAAATCACATATTTTTTAGAGGATATATTGATTTAATACTTGAGGGGTCTCATTTGAAAGAATCAACTGAAGAAATTTAGATCAAATCCTCTTAGATCAAACCCGACTGAATATAACCTCTCTTGCATTTAATCATACCTATAATGGAGTTTCTTCTGCACCTATCAAAATGCTAAAAAACCCACTTTGTGATATTGCTATTAGGATTCAATTGTGTAGTTTTTGAGTCAAACTCATTGACCCATTTAATTTACCCTTCAAGGGGTCAAATAAATTCATTTAGAAGTTATGTTTTGCAAGTATCTAGTCCTTATTATAAGCTTTCTAAAAAGTATAATTTTGAATATTTTATTTTATTAAAATATTAATTTTTATTTCTTGTGAATGTAGGTTTTTCATCGAACATTAAGGTCTTTGTTTCACATGTGAAAAAATAGGAAAATAGAGAAAAAAATGTAAAAAATATATTTCCTTAAGTATTGGCATTCACATTTCAACACAAAAAGAAGTTAATTCAATGTCATATGACAAAAGTGTTATGCATGACAAAGTATACTTTTTTCCACGTTACAATTACTTCAACTTCAAAAATTAAATAAAAATTATGAAAAAATATCCATACACTAGATATTGGTGTGACGAGTCTATATTTTAAAAGTTAGAATTTTATTCTTTCTATAAAAAAATGCTATGCATGACGACATAAATGTCACATCTAAAAATGTTGATTACTATAAAAAACAAGTTATTAAAAGTTATGTGTGAAACAACATTGTAGGTGGATGAACAAGTGACAAATTCACTTGAATATTTTCCCTAATACTTCTTTGGGACTATGGTGCCTCAACCTTTAGGAGTTTGAAGTCAATTTAAATAAATCTTTCTAATGGTTTTTTGGAAATATTTTCAGTGGGATCAAATCTTCCACGCAGATAGACTTGGAGGTTTAGAAAATAGAAATTGATATTTATACAAGAGTTATGCACAAAGGAAGTGTCTAATGAAATGTTGCAAATACATTGAATATGTATGTTTTTGAAACTACTTCCTTTTGCATTGTAAGCTCTATAAATACAAGTCTTGCAAGAGAGAGAGAGAGAGAGAGAGAG
>MU223102.1:296541-311505 GCA_018584345.1 Thuja plicata
GAGAGAGAGAGAGAGAGAGAGAGAGAGAGAGAGAGAGGTTATACTACCAAATTTTCTCCAAGATGGAGCAGGATATAAATCCCCATGTAAAAGGCTTAGAGCCTTAAGATTGTAACCATATTCATTTTTTGAATAATAAAATGACTCTCTATTGTTGGAGTGTGGGGATTTTTACCCAAAAGGGTTTTCCCCATGTAAATTTTGTTTTGTTCTATCATTTGTCATGTTCTTTCTATTTAATGATTTGGTATTGTTGAATCTCAATGTGTGCATGTTGCTGAAATTTCTTTTGCAAGCACTTTCTTCTAAGGTTTTAATTATGGAAAATAAATTGTGCTTGATTCTACTGATCTCATATTACTTTTCTGAGATGCCTAATTTCTCTTCATTTGGTATCAAAGATATGTTCTAAGATTTGTAGGTTGCTTGCATGTGCTTTTTGTGACTTTCATGTACTTTCTTCTTGAATCTCATGTACTTGCATGCATGGACTCGCATGTTGTTTTCATGTGCTTGCATGTAAGATTTCTTGGTGTTTTAGGTTCTAGGTATTCCTTTTGTGAAGATTTCTTAACCTAGCAAGCTTGAGGGAATATAAAGGAATTGGCTAAATAAGATTGATCCTTTGATAATTGGAAGTCTTATGTTTGTTTAAGTTTCAAGAGATAGCACACGTTTTGAAGGATGGTGAAGATAGAGAAAATGGAGTTGGTCTGTTGAAATGACATTGATCTAGAGCTCCTATTTGATGGTGGAATTATTTATGATGCATGGGGTGTTATTTTTTAAGCCTTATGGTTGCAAGAAACACAATTTTCATATTGGGTGTTTGTGAAAGGTTCCTTGGTAATATGGAGAATCTTGAGTTGTTTGAACTATAGAGTGATGTGCTTATACTAGATGCTTGATTTTTCCTAGTATTGGAAGGTATTTCTTTTGTTACCCCAAATACATGAAGGCTATGGAGTTGATCATTGGATGATCTAGAATCTTTTGAAATAGCCTATCTCTCTCGGATGCATGTACTGATTGTAGTTGCAAAGTTGGCCTAAAAATGGGTATGGAGTTCCTAAAATGCTTTTTCCTCTTGGATGTTTGTACTTGCTTGGATTGGATTCATGTTCCTTGAATTTAATGGATTTATATATTTTCCTTAAAAATACATGGTGATGCTCATTTTACAATACATTGTTCATGATTAAGCTATTTGGTTCTTTTTCAGACCTTTGAGCCTTCCACATGAGAAGTGGGTATAGATGTGCAATTTTGTTCTTCAACACATTGGTTTTCTAGGTTTTACAAGACAAAAAAACTTGTCATCTTGTGGATCTACTAAAGAGATATTTTTTAGATGAGATGGTACTTTTGGGGTGTTACTAGATGAGATAGTTGTAGGTCTACATGCATGTTTTTCCATGGTGAGAAGGTGTGATTCTTTCTCTGCATAGAGATGTTGGTACGTGATTAGTCACTCAACATTTATGTGGTGATACCTGATGGATTCTTGTACTATGGTGCTTGAGTGGACTTGATTGGCAAATCGGATCTATGCTTGATCTAGAACTTGAGTCATGTTGTCTATATGATTATTCTCTTTGAGATATCAAATTTTCATGCCACTAAAGTGAAAATGGGTTACATGTTATAATGATTGGATCTATGGGTTATGCAGTTATGTGGGTTGATATCTTATTATATTATAGTGGGATAACTTGGATGTGGATTGCCTATATCCATTAGATTTGATTCAGTGTTGGCACACACTTGTTAGCTATCCTTTTCTTTGGTCGCTTGAGAATTGGTGTGATTGCTTTGGGATAAGAGGATGGATTATGAGTGAGTACTAGGATAGTTGGTTAAGGGATCCTATGGGTTGATGGTGTATTTCCTTGGTTTGGAGATGTTGGTTTCACTTGGTGTGATTAGCAGTACACTTGTATGTGTGTGGAGTTTGATGATTTTTAGATTTGGGAGATGGTGTGTCATGTTCTTGGAGAGATCAGTATAATATCTCACTAAGAGCTTTAGTAGTGATTATATATTCATCACATGGCGATGGATGATGATCATTAGTGATGCAGACAGTTGGATGGATTCTTAGATCCTGTGGCTATAGAAGGATTCCTTCACCTTTGCATGTATGTGCTATTTTAGGAATTATAACATCTTAGAGCCATGGAGGACTCTCAGAGTCTTTGGTTGAGGTGTTGGCAGTGCTTGATAGGTGATGTTGGTCTAGAGTATGTTGTTGTTATGTCATGGTACACTCTTAACTGCACATTAGAATTTTGGCATGTTACATTTCTCTTGAGACCATGGTATGTTCACTTTGAGCATGTTATCTCCTAGGAAGGGATGGTTAGATCATAATGTCATGATGGGTTCTTAATTTAGCTAATTGGAACTTTGATAGTGGTTTACTATATTATCTTTGTAATGGGTGCTTTTCTCATATGCCTGAGAAGCTTCATGAGAGTGCAGAGATGTCTTTTTTGGTAATCGTGGATACATAAAGACATATGTGAGGGCGGAGTTATGTTTAGATGAGAGACATGTTGTTGAGATGGTTACCTTTGATGAGATTTCAGTAGGAAGTTTGAGGAGCCTACACCTTGGTTGGATGTGAGTTCAACAAAGATCTATGAGGATATTTATCTTGTATAAGTGATGATGACACACATATCTTAGAGGATAATTATCATTCCCCCCTTTTGGTCTACTCGATTATTTATTTCTTTAGAGGTATTGGCCATTATTTATTTCAAGTTCTTTGTTCTTTTCTTTCATTTTCATGGAACTTGAGCTGTGATAAGATGGGTTTGGAAGGATTCATTGTGAGATATGGATATCATGGTTATCTCCTTGAAATGTGTTTTCCTTTAGATCATGATCATAGGAGATGATAGTGGGTTGATTTCTTGAAATGGGAAATGGAGTAATTTGATATTCTTTGAAAGGCTTACATCCATGTAGATACTTGATATTATGGTATGTTTGTTCTCTTGAGATTGTATAGGTTTGGATGTTGTTGTGGCTTGTATCTTGGGGTTGTGAATAAGATCATACTTGGCATAGCTAGTACTTATAGGTGTTTGTAGAAGGATGTACTATGTGTTTATGGTTTGTGATTTCTCTCTTTGGTCTTAGTGATATTCTTGTATGTTTGGATTCACTTGACAATAGATGTGAGTTCTGTAAGGAGTGGAAGTGATCACTAGCTTGTGGGTATGTGTTGTCACTTGGTTCTTGGGTGATGACATGGAGGTTATTGTATCTTTTTCTTCTATCAGATGTGGATAACATGTGAGAGCTATGTAGACTAGTTGAGAGAGATGTTTCTTGCTTTAGTTTTATTGTAGGATTTACATATCTTTGTAGATGGTCCTTTGTAAGCTACATGGATACACTTTCTATGTGTCATAATTGGTAGAATTAGTATGCCTTTGATATTTCAGATTCAATGTTACCCATGCAGTGGGAGTTTCTGTGTGTGTTTGGTCTTGATTGGCCAGTTTGCACATGGAGCTTGAGGTTTCATTTTATGGGTTGGTTGTGTTGGTGGTGTAATTCCCCACTAAGGAATGTGAGAGGATGACAACATAACTTCTAAAATGACATAACAATTTTTTTTAAAAGTACAAGTACATATTCATCTACAATTACGATTTCATTAACATACCAAGAATGCATAATAACATCTCACATTTTCATTTATTAAGATCATAAAAAGAGAATAAATTTTATCTCTAGTATATGTCCTCTAATTTCCCCTAACGTTTCTTCTTGAGCAACATATCTACAATACCATCTACTAACTAAAATAATAAAGAATCACATTCTATTAAGCATGAACATTACATTATTTTTATTTGGACAGGATCTTTTTAAACACTAATTTCCAAATGTTCCTAATTATTTTTCAAATATAACAATAATATCACAAAATTGTAAAAATAATACAAAATTGCATCTAACTCTATTCATTTAATACATGATCAAATCTTACAAGTACCATAAATATGCCATCAATCCTAATCACAACTACATAGTACATGATTACATTTACAATTATCTAAAATATAAATACATCACTCTCCTCGTGGAGTATCAGAATACATCAACAATACAGGGAACCATGGTACATGATACAAATGAAGCTCTATGTGCAACAAGAATAAGGGTACAAAAACCACGCACACGAACAAATCCATCGAACCTTGATGGAAGAAGATTCACTATCACCCAACCATGTGGAACCATAAGGCTCACCACATCATGTTGAGGAGATAGACACAAGGCCCTGCACACACAAGCGAACCCAAAAAGTAATAGGGAAGAAAACAAACTACAGGGATACAAGGCAAGGTAAGACTCATAGAAAAATAAAGAAAAGGAAAACAACTACCGACAACCAACTACTAGAGTCAACCTCAAATCCCATGACAGAAACCTAGGATACATGCATGAAGAGTGCCATCACATAGCCTCCATCTTGAGTTACCGTAAATTGGTCTATCTGGATCTTGGACCCCTAAGTGAGACTAATGCAGAACCAAAAAATCCTTTTGTGAGGACAAGTAATTATGATCATGCCAACTCACTATGTCCCATGGACATATAAGAATAATCTCCCACTCCCATTATTAGTGTATACTAGGGCTCAAGGCATGGGAGAGGCATCAATATTTATCTTTTTAATGTTTTAACCCCAGTTTATTTATTAAGTTATCACTTGATTGGTCACCAATGGGTTACCCTTGACTAGACACTTTAGGGGGCCCTAGACCCCCATTGAGAGCCACTCCCCCATAATGCATCTATATAACCTACCCCTCTTTCTCAAATCAATCAATAAATGACATCATCATATCATGCAAACATGAATCTTATTAGTACACAACTATAAAAACATACAAGATCAATTGAAATTGATTCATGAGCCTTTTACCAAGCCTCTCTCATAGGCAAGTCTCAAATAAGAAGCATACATGAATGCATTTCCTTCCAAAAAGAACATTATACATATGATCATGGAATCAACATCATCATGAATTCATAACAGTAAATAGGAACATATGAAACGAAAGGTGGAACTTTCAAAATGTCTTTCCACATAGGCAAGTTCTGAATACAACACATGATGCAAATTTGAATCAATCTTACAAAAAAAGCATGTAGATCATATGAATCATAAAAATAGCATAAATATGATAATTCAAACTCAAATTAATGATAAAATAAAGCATTTACAGGTTGTTAAGCCTCTGATATACATTAGGACACCCTAAAGGTGAACACCCTAGTCCAAGATTTCAACCTATGCAACTTGTTGAGCAAACAATGCAACTGAATTAGAAACAATGCATTTAACAAGCATTCAATGCAATTTAAATTCTTCCAATACAATTGAAATTATTTCAATAAAATCGCGAATGATTTAACATAATTGCTTGGTAAAATATAGACTATGCAATGCAGAAACCAATCTGGACTTAGGACTGTTAATAGGGCATTAGTTTGGACTAGGAGATGAAATTGGGTGAAGACCCATTTTAGATATCACCGATTACCTTCTAGAAAACAAATCAAATAAACCCTATCACTCAAAAATAAAATCCCAATAATTAAACTACAAAAAATAGCTCATAGGAAAGCAAGAAGAAGCAAGGTAAAAGTACATATTTCAAACCAATACTTTCAGATTACCAATTTATTGTAAAACATATATTCACAAAAATATTGTATAATCTCAAAAAACTTTGAAAATCAAGCATAAAAAATATTTAAATAATTTGAAGAAGGAATCAATTTTCTACCTTGAATCTTGCGAAGGACAAAGATGAATGAAAGAGGCGAAGAAGATGAAGAACCAATGCAATCTTAGTGCACATCAATAAACCTCTTCCACAAACCACAAAAATCAAAACCAAGAAGCTCTCCAATAAAATTTATAAAAACCCTCTCAATCCTCACATACAAATCAAAATCATCAAGTTCCCCAAATACAACTTCTCTTCAGAAACTATCAAAACTAAAATCTTCTTCCTTCTTCCATCAAAAGAATTCCCCAAGAATGAAATGCAAAACTTCATTTTGTCAATTCTCTGAAAAAAATTAGTTGTTAAAACTTCTACCCAATTCTACCCAAATACTTGCACGAGAAGAAGAATAAAGCTTCCCTCAAAATCTCAAAAAATGTCTAAAAAGAAAAAACACAATCATTAAATAAAATTCCCAAAATAAAAATTCTCCAAATGATAAATGCTTTCCTCACATCCAAAAATATATATTTAGAAATTAATTAAAAATATATAATTAAAATCCATCAAATAAATTAAATTATAAAGACATAATAAAACTCTTCATAATAAATAATTTAATAATATATTAATGCCCACTTAGAAATATACATATCTTAATTAATAGTAACAATACAATTTTACATAATTAATGTCCAATTATTAAAATTTATCTATTAAAATATCATCACCATAAATAACCTTTAATATAAATCATAACACTTAGGCTATAATTAATATGATCAATTTAAACACATCAAATAATATTAAGATATATTAAATCCACAATGCTAATAAAACTGAAAGAAATATTAAGACCAATCTCACACACACTTGAAACTAGGGTGAACTAATATTGTCTCGATGACAATTCTGATAGGGTAAGAGAAGACTAGGAAATTGTCTCTAATTAGGACAATGACTTAGACTAGGTATAATTTTGGGTCTTAATGAGCTACCTCATATCAACCACCATCAAGGATTATAAAGACACACTCAGACCTGTGAAGCCAGGTGGAGTCGATGTCTGGTACCTACATAATCACCTACATGAGACAATAATATATATGCATGTATATAATATGTCAGCTAATACAATCAATGAAGAGATACTCAAACATCATATGGGCCTCATGAATGAGTAATACAATATCCTCCCTCTTCAAACAAATACACCATGGATAAGATCAACATAAGGATGTAGCCTACAAATTCTTAATAATATTATTAGAATCATGTGTTAGAATGTAACAATATATCATTATATTATAAAACATAATCATCATAATCTTCATGATAATAAGTAACATGTTTGACATCATAAAATATATTCATAAGGAAAAACTATGCAATAACCCTAACAACATCAATATATGCATGAATCATGAATAACATCATCAACATTATACCTTACCAACACTAAACACATTAATATTCCCGAATGACAACATTGTTAGAAATAGGACATCACATCAAATCCATGTAACATGAAAAATGATTCATTACTAATGATAAAATATACTAACTGTTAATCCAATTAGAAACTATGTTCACATCTTAATTTAGAACCACAATATTAGTCCATCCCATTCATCAAACAAGTTACAAGTTCAGGTCAGACCACAACAACAACCCAATGAGTCAAATATATAATTTAGTCAGGAAATAGTTCTCACAACTAGAACAAGGAGAAAACATGCATCTTTGTGAAAATAAAAATAATCATATCACCAAGGAGAGATCCATCACAACACTAGCATGCTCACTTATAGAAAATAAAATAAAGCAGAGCATAAGATGAGCACTCAAAATCATATATCACAACAATGAAAACTCAATAGCAAGATGACACACCACAAGGAGATCTACATCCAAAAGCAAGTGATACAATCCACTAGCATAAAGCCAAGACCACATAAAGAATTAAGAAATGCAGAAAGCATATGGGAGTGACATTACAAGTGGCATGTGTTTGTTGATATTGTAAACTTTTGAGGTATGGGTGATTGGATGGATTAGATTTTGTTGTGGGTGTTATTTTCAATCATGTGGGTTTATCTGTTGGATGTGTGTGCACTCAATTTTGATTGTTGTTCCGGTTGGCATTTTATCATGTTTTATGGAGGATTACTTCATAGTTGTGTTTTGGTTATGGGCTTTGAAGTTGATGTTGTTGATAATTTTGTATAGCTTGTGAGTGCAATGGAGTGGTGGCAGTATCCTGTAGCCTTTGATGTCACTCCAGGATCTTATGAGTTTGTGTTCTTTAGACTGGTGCAATATATTCACCTTTGGCTTGTTTCTTTTTTCCATAAGTGGCATGTTGGAGGATGATAGGGTTTGTTGCCTGAGATGGTGGACATCTTAGACTTTGTTGCAAGTGTCTCAATGGAGCACACGAGCATATTTTGAGATCTATGTGGTTTCATGGATGGCGATGATGATGTGCTTTTATCAATTGGCTCTTAGTAATATAAATATTGGTATTTCTAATGACTCATGTAAGGTCTTCATCAAGTGGGAGAGTCTTGGGATTAAGGTGCCTTAACCAGAGGAGTCCCAAGGGTATTTAATTAATTATTTTTAATGGTCTTTTGGAAAGATTTTTAGTGCGACCAAGCATTCCACGTGGATAGAATTGGAGATTTAGAAAATATAAATTAATATTTATGTAAGAGTTATTAATTGAGTTAGTAAATATTTAGTTTGACTGACTTCAATTTTAATTGAGCTTATGCATTTGTTGAATATTTTGATGTAGGGTTTATGTTTGGAGAGGTTGCAGATTTTCTGCGAATATATTTTAGTTACAGGAATTTTAATCCTTTACTTTTTTTTTTTTTTCTGTAAACATTTCGGTGCTAACAATAATTCTTTCTTGGAGGAAATTTCTCAAGAAAAATGTGTCCTTGTTACGGAAAACATTCAGTAGGGACTAACTTTGCATACCTAGAATTCTTAAATCGTAAGTGGGATTTTGTCAATTTCTTTGGTGTAACTCTACAGGTGAGTGAAGTGCTAGTACTTGTGGCCAAATGTCTTAGTAGTCGTTACAAAATGTCCTAGTAGTGGCAAAGGAAATAAGACTTGCCTTTCTAATCACAAATGAAGGTATTAAAGAGGGAAGAAAGGAGAAGGCAAGGTATTTTGGGAGTGCTGCGTGTTGCCAAAATATTTGAATTCATTCTGGTTTATACAACTTTCTTTTCTACCATTATATTTTGTTTAGATTTATTTATTTATTGTGGCTTTAAAAGTTTGTACTTGACAGACTCCTAATTGGTATATTTATGAAAGTTTCAAAATCTTCCTATATAAAACATCATACTCATTTTTTGTGCAGGTTGTAAATGGTTGATGCTTTCAAGATGATCTTCATAGAAATATGAAATATGAAGTTTTTAGTTTTAATTCAGCTTTTCGTTTTTAAGTTTTATTTAGGTTGTAGTTTTTATTGCAAAATAAAGCACAACTCTTAAACAAGGTTTGTCTTTATTAAATAAAGTATGCTTTTATCTATATTTTGAATTCTTAGGAGTTTTTTTTTTAAAGCTGTATTTTTCAATAAGTTTACAGCCTCTGTATTGTTTTGTCCAAATTGCCATGTAATTTATTGTGAGATTGCAATAAAGAATATTGTATTTCAGAATATTTGTTTTAAATCCAATTTGATTTTCTCTATAAGAATTAAAGAATGCATTTCATTGCTTGTTCAAATGCATCACAATTTTAGACCTGTTACAACATATTTATCAGTAAATTACTTTAATCAATTTCAAAAACAGATTCGAGTAATTTACTGATAAGTATGTTGTAAGCTATCTAGATTGATGCGTTTTAAGTGTACTGCTTGATTCTTATAGTGAAAAGTAGATTGGATTTAAAGAAAATATTCTTTTTGCTTAATCTAAACAAAAAGTAATAATAATTTTTTTAATGTATTCTCTCGATGGAATGAGTGTCTTTTAAAGGCTTGGAATTCCTCCTCAAGGTTCAGTTATTGCCACACTCAGAAAAAGCCTTCAATACAGGATGCCAAGTGGATCTCTTAAGCTTAACTTTGATGGGGTCATTTCTGAGGCGTTCTTGGAAGTACACTTGCTTTTGTTTGTTAGGAAAGCTACTTGCGGAAACGCCTTCCAAATGTCAATTTACAGGGGAAATTATATAAAGATCAAATCTTCTGAGATGCATAGGAAAAATAAGAACAGAGAAAATAAAGACACACACAAGATAAAACACATGAGACAGAGATTTACGTGGGAAACCCTTCCGGGAAAAAACCCACCAGCCAAGAACCAGAGTGTCACCCCTTTGTATCACAGTAACCAATACATTACATACAAATAATAGACTCAGACTCAGATTGCCTTTACAATCAACCCAACTTCTACCACTATGACACTGTTCTTCAGGCTTACAGCCTTAGCCCTCGTAGCCTCTACAACAATACAACCATTACTGTTAACCACAGACTTAGCACACTCTATCAACAAATCTCGCATACATTTATACACTATGCAATTCGTTATGGAGTTCGGTATGTCAACCATCACATAACATAACCGGTCAACCAACTCTGCTTCACACCATAACTATCATCGTACTGGAAACATTCATGTAGTCATCCCCACCGTACTTGTGCCTGCCATACTAATGCTCACCATACCCATCATGCTCGTACTTGGTACCCTGCTCGTACTCATCATCCTCGTACTCGTACTCAGCATCCTGCTCGTACTCCACACCCTCATTGTACTCGGCACAGTCAGATTGACTCCAACACCGTACTGCAATCTCAATTCCACCGTACGGTTGTCACACTTCCACCGTACTGCAGTCTTACTTCCACCTTCCATCGTACTGCAATCTTACTGCCATCGTACGACAGTCTCACCTCCACCGTACTGTAGTCTTACTTCCACTTTCCACCGTACTGCAGTCTTACTGCCATCGTACGGCAGTCTCACCTCCACCGTACTGCAGTCTCACCGTACGGTGAAAAACTACCGTACTTCCTTAATCTAACAATCTCCCACTTAATGAAGTACGGAGTTACTCAACATGGCTACCATGAAAACAAAATCTACACCTTTACCAAGGACCCCTGAGCCCTCAAGATGTCAACATCTTCAGTCACATGAAGATAAACATCTCCAATCAGTACTTCAGCAAATGTGAAAAGAGCCTCAGGGTTTCACCTTCCACCATATGCAATACTGATGAAAAACATTTGCTACGTCACTGCCAACAACTCCCACTGAACTGTGGTGACGAGTTACATATGGCACGTACGTCACTGCCAACAACTCCTACCGTATTGTAGTGTCGAGTCACACATGGCATCGTGACCACCATCTTCCACATGAAGATTGAATTATTTCAACCAGTCATCATCAGATGACCGATTAGCCAAAGTAGCACCGCTGGCATCTTTGTCGTCACTATCAGAAGACTCAGAATCAGAAGAAGTCTCCAATTTCTTCTTTTTCTTCTTCTCTTTGCAATCCTTTCGGATATGACCAGTCTGCCCGCAATTCCAGCACTTCGCTTTACATTTCTTCTTGCCGTTGTCCTTCAATTGGTCTCAAACAGAAAGAGCCTCCTTAGCCACCTCAGAAGATCTCCTTCGCATCTCCTCCGATAGAAGTGCGGAAACTACTTCATCCATTTTAAACTGAGTAGTCATACTTCCAATGACCATCACACGATGGTCCCACGAATCAGGCAAAGAACTCAACAACAACATGCAACGCTCCTCTTCACTTATGGACACACCAACAGATGTCAGTTGTGCAATCACCATATTGAAAGCATTTAAATGACCAGCCACAACAGTTCTTTCTTCCATCTTCAGAGAGTACAATTTCTTTCTCAGGAAAAGCTTGTTTACCAAGGATTTTCCTTGATAAATATCTCCTAATTTCTTCCACAAAGAACGTGCAGTTTTCTCCTCATAGACGTTTAACATAACACTATCTGCAAGTGTCAATCGTATCATTCCTCTCGCCTTTCGATCTGCCAGATCCCAATCTTCCTGTTTCATGCCTGAAGGCTTGTTCCCAGACACAGCAGTCCATAGATCTCGGTCTACCAACATATCTTCAACTTTAAGTTTCCACAACTCAAAGTTTGTGCCATTAAAATTTTCAATTTTTATTCTCCCTAATGTACCCGCCATCTCGATTGCAAGATCAACACTTCACGAACTCCCACTCGAACCAAATTGACACCAACGATCAACCCTACCCAAACAACCAACCCTATCCAACAGAATAATGGTAATGGGTATGGCTCTGATACCAATTGTTAGGAAAGATACTTGCGGAAACGCCTTCCAAATGTCAATTTACAGGGGAAATTATATAAAGATCAAATCTTCTGAGATGCATAGGAAAAATAAGAACAGAGAAAATAAAGACACACACAAGATAGAACACATGAGACAGAGATTTACGTGGGAAACCCTTCCGGGAAAAAACCCACCAGCCAAGAACCAGAGTGTCACCCCTTCGTATCACAGTAACCAATACATTACATACAAATAATAGACTCAGACTCAGATTGCCTTTACAATCAACCCAACTTTTACCACTATGACACTGTTCTTCAGGCTTACAGCCTTAGCCCTCGCAGCCTCTACAACAATACAACCATTACTGTTAACCACAGACTTAGCACACTCTATCAATGAATCTCGCATACATTTATACACTATGCAATTCGTTATGGAGTTTGGTATGTCAACCATCACATAACATAATCGGTCAACCAACTCTGCTTCACACCATAACTATCATCGTACTGGAAACATTCATGTAGTCATCCCCGCCGTACTCGTGCCTGCCATACTAATGCTCACCATACCCGTCGTGCTCGTACTTGGTACCCTGCTCGTACTCATCATCCTCGTACTCGTACTCAGCATCCTGGTTGTACTCCACACCCTCATTGTACTCGGCACGGTCAGATTGACTCCAACACCGTACTGCAATCTCAATTCCACTGTACGGTTGTCACACTTCCACCTTACTGCAGTCTCACTTCCACTGTACTGCAGTCTTACTTCCACCTTCCACCGTACTGCAATCTTACTGCCATCGTATGACAGTCTCACCTCCACCGTACTGCAGTCTTACTTCCACTTTCCACCGTACTGCAGTCTTACTGCCATCGTACGCCAGTCTCACCTCCACCGTACTGCAGTCTCACCGTATGGTGAAAAACTACCGTACTTCCTTAATCTAACATTGTTAAGGGAATGTTGGGAGATTGCGTATCTCTCAAGCCTGGCTTTTGTTGAGTAATATTTTCTCAAGGCATCTATTTCCTTCTGCCAAAGGTTTTGGTTTTTAAACTTTGGCTCATTAGAACTAGCAATTTTCCTCATGCTTGATTTAATATGGACACCTGGCAATATGTTCAGATGTTTCGTATTGTGATCTTATTTTACCAACTGTTGTAGATTCAAACTTAAGACCTTACAAATTAGAGACTCACAACTTTAAAGTTGTAGATTGTTGCCAATGTCTCTTTTTATTTTTGAACACTATTGTTTATAATAAATTCTTCAGCATTTTTCTGGTGCTCTTTTCATGGCTTACAAAATTGATCTTCCCATGTGATTATGAAATAGAAGGGACCCGACCCCTTATTACTTTGCAAAATTGAGGTAAATCTTTGCCTTTCCTCGTTCTCATACTGAGAATGTTGTGGATTCGATCATTGGTAAGAAATGGCTCAAGGAAATGCCACTAAATTAGCATCAGAGGTGATGTCCCCATTTCTAACAGTGTGCATGGATCTTTTACTGGAGAAAGACATGGCTATGCCATTGCTTATGCCTATATTCATCCTTATATGTTCTCATTGCTTGTTCTTTACAAAGAATTAGAGTATTATTCTCTAGTTTTAGGGGATTTTCCTGTTGGTGGTTTTATGGATTTTTCAGATTTGGCTACTGATGATATTTATGGTGAGCTCTTGTTTATGAGATAAGGGAAGGTGTTATATGCAATTAATATGATGATACTCTGCATATGTTTTATGAGTTCATTGAGACAGTGGAGCCAACTACTCTCAACGCTACAATTGGCAGGTCCTAGCTCTTGGGAGTTCTAAATTTCTTCTTGCTGCTGGCTTGTCTCTTCTATAGCATGTTTTTATATTTCTAGGGTGTTTATGCTTTATGGTCTTGTTTTTCATGTACTCTGGGCTCCCAATTTTGATTTATGATGTATCTTCTTGTATCAACCTATTTTTGACCATCTTTCTCAGCATTATCTCTGCTGTCTTTTTTTCGATATGACCCCAATTTTGCTCTGAGATGGGTCATTTTTGTATACCCTGCATGGGATATCTTTATCTGCAAGTGTATGTTTTTTAGAAGGGTCTCTTGGTTTAGATGGTAGCCACTAACTATTGGCTTCTTTCTATATGGGTGTCATTCTCCAGCGACATATGTGATCTGCTTAATTTCTCTTTATAAAATCTCACCGGCTTTGCCACTTTTTTTCAAAAAAAAATTTAAAAAAAAAATATAAAAAAAATAAAAAAAAATCTAAAAAATCTGTAACAAAATTCAAAGTTTTAGTTTTTCAATTTGTTGTGTATATATTCATAATGCTTCATGTGTTGTTCAATGTTATTTGGTATTATTTTAATATTTGTATTAGGATTTATTAATGTCAATATCATATTTTTAAGTTTTTGAGAATTGGTAGTAATTCAAATTTGTTAAATTTTATTCATTTTTTTACAAGAATTCATTGTTTCTATTATAGAATGTCGACATAATAAAAATCTTTAATGCGAGTTCAAATAAGCTGTGTCGATTTCTTTTTGGGCTTCAAAGGAATGTATTTACTTGTCTTACTTCTCGAGATAACATTTTTTCTAAGTTCCATCGTGTTGGATTAGCTTCCTTCTCCTTCTCTTCTATCTCTCTTGGTGGTTCATACTGTGGGATTTGGGGGTGTGATAATTTGTATCTCCTGGATAACCGATGGTTAATCTTCAAGCATGGGTGGGGAATTTATGTGGCCATTGTTGTAATTGGCATTATGTGCCATGGCCACTTCTGTATTTGGTAGTGTTTATGTTATCCAGGTTTGGCCTATTTTATAAGGTCTGCCTCACTGCATTTTGTTTCTTTATTGACGATGAT
>MU223102.1:311566-327854 GCA_018584345.1 Thuja plicata
TATATATATATATATATACTTTTGCAAAAAAAAACCAAGACGGACATTTACTACTATCTATTAATTAAGTTAAAACCCACAAAATATGTGAACATATTTATCTTCATTGTAGTGCACACTTGATATATCATTAGGAAAAAAAATTGTCAATTGATAGTTTCAAATATATAATTTGAGATATAAACTTCAAGTTTACTTATTGCAAATAAATAGTTTAATATTCAACTCTTATTATAGCATTTGTAATTAATAGTTTAACAACTATATTTGTAAATTATAGATTTTTCTACAACAAATAATTGACATTTTTTAAATGTTAAGAGTAGACTGATTAATATTTGCATTTGTTTGGACCAATTTATAAAGAATAATTTTTAGCTAGAGATTCTTACTAAAAAAAGTCTTTAATAGTCACCTATGAGTATTGATTTGACATCAAAATTTTATCGAATAAAATTTATCTGGTATGGATTTCTACATCTTTATTATTATATAATTATCAATTAATATTGAAATGTTATCAATTTCATAACATAATAAATGATTTAATATTCAACTAGTCATTAATGTATGATTTGATATTCCTATAGGCCATTTCAATATATATAAGTTTTCACACTTCAAATATTATCATTAACAATAAATTATCATAAAGAATTTATGTATAGTTTATTATGAAGTCATGCTAGTTTTATTAGGAGTAACGTAGAGAACATCTATTTAGATTTAACATATTTTATGTATAGTTTATTAGGAAGTCATGCTAGTTAAATATTAGGAGTAAGGTAGAGAACATCTATTTAGATTTAAAATATTTGTAAGATTTGAATCTATGGTACTTAGACATCATCTATTTGAGGTATGGATAAAAATCTAGTTGATTAGAAAGCGTGTATTATATTTATTTTTAATATGTCTAAGTAATGTCATGAAAGAGTGATTTTTTAGTTGTGCATAGGTACTTGAATAATAACATTCATTTAGGAGTTCAATGAATCTACATTATTGTTACCCAAATTTTTACATGCGGGATAGTAATCAGAAAACAGTAAAAATTTGCATAAAGAGACATCTTTTTAACTTTATTGTTCAGCCAATGTAGATGAATACATTACTATTACATTCATATTATCATATTTTATTTGTACTCTAAGTTTTGATCAAATTCACACTTTCATATTTATAAACGATCATTACATTGTGCATTCATACTGAATGTATTAGACAAGTGTTCCTTCAAGATCACATCTTATATACTGAAACTTAAGAGGACATATGCAGAAAAGAAAGTAAAAGAGAAGCATGATGAAGTCTAGGGATCTATGTATTGCCTTTAAGAGGTCTTCTAGTTTTTGGAGTTGTTCATCTGCATCATCTGATGTCTTGGTGGTCTAGGTCTTGTCTTTGTTTGTCCTGCATCATAGGTCTTATGTTGTTCCTGTTTCCTGCAACATCATGGTGGAAAATATGTTAGATCCAATTGGATCTAAGCAATACATAAAAGCCTAAAAGACGCTATGCACCAGTTAAACTTCTTGAACTACATATTAACTGATGATATCAATGTAATAGAAAGATGTGCATCTTCATTAATGGGATAATAACATCAAACAGACATATCTTTATGAAATCTTTTGCTATATTTAAGATGCAGTGTGTGTCACGAGCTCGTGCTCGAACTTCACAATATGCAACCAACTGGAGTGAAAGGATAGATGTTCTTTCTAAAATAGATTGTATAAGATGCTCTGATCTACATAAAGCTATTAGAGCCCAGTCAAAGTTGACAAAGGGTGAAAAAATGGAGACCCATTAAAACCTAGAAAAAATCGTAGCAAGTATTGAAAGAACTAAGTGATGCTATAGAGTCAACAACAATTTCAAAGAAAACTAGACTGTGCAATGATACTTTCCAAATGATTACAGAATCTGAATGCAAAGTGCCAAAGGAGGGAAACTTATCTGTAAGTTTAGATGGGGATTTTCATTATTGCCGTTGGAGCCTGAGCTTCAGTAGAGGATGCAAGTACAGTGCCATATTGCATGGAAACAAACTCTAAGTCCCAAACAAAAAACTGCTTCACGTTGTCACCCGCTATGTGGAGAACTCCAGATTTTGGTGAAAAGAGGAGGTCAAGTTCAACATATAATACCATGCAAGGTGCAAAGAAAGTGTGCTCTAGTACCGAACAGAGCCCATATTTTAGCAGAACAAACAAAGGAGTGCCAGTTCAAGAAAAACTCGGGCTCCATGCATGGACATAAGCCGTAGTCAATGAGTTAGAGCCCGCAGATCAGGGGAAAAGATCGCTGTCAGTGTGAAGAGCCTGAGCTCACACATAAATAGTGCGTGAAGCCCCACTTTGCAGAGAGAGTCGTGGAATGTGCTATGTCTGAGCTCATGCATAAATGAAGAAAGACTCCAGAATAAGTAAAAAATAAAGATCCAGTTAAAGAAGCCCGAATTCATGCCATAACAACAGGTAACTCCAGTCAAATAACAAGTTGTAGCCCAATAGCGATTACAGAACTACAGCAAGGCGGCATCAGAGGCAAGAAGAACCCTAAATCCTCTCTCAAATGCAGATTTACGAAGTGAGAATGCTAAAAAATGCCTATGTCAAAATGGTATAGGTTTTGAAATCCACAGTACTATGAAGGAGTTAATGTCCAGATTAACTACAGGTGCCACGACAGCTTCCCCAAGATGCCAAGTAAACAATGATAGATATTTTTGGGTCATGTTGACCATGGTGGTAAAGTCTCAGATTTGGATGGGTTTAGGATTTGCTAGAGTTAGGGTTTTAAACCATGGTGTTGGGCTTATACAAATGGAGTGAGAGTTTTAGGCTATGGATCAGGTTTATGTGTTGGGTTAGTTTTTGATGGGTTTTGAATTTATTTTGTAATGAGTTGGTGCACTTTGGAAAAGGATGTAAAATATTTAATCACCAACTTTAGGGGAGCAATATAGTTGGGCTTTTACTTGATGTTTAGGGGTTTCATTTTCGAGAATAAGCCTTTAGAGCTAAATTTAGGGCACTAATCATGCCTCAAATTTAGGGATATGTCTTTTGGAGGGAGCTTGACTGGAGGCTATTTTTTAGGCATTGTTTTGGCCTTTGATTAGGGGTTTCTTTATGTTTAGGAGACCTTTTTGGTGGGAGATTTCATTTTCGAGATAAGCCACGTGGGATATTTAGTGGACTATTTTATTTCATGTAAGGGGATTCAGATTTGGTGGAGAGGAGGTTTTAGTGAACTAATTTGTTCCTATACCACTTTTTTCATGCATTTTTGTATCCACTTGGTTGCAGATTTTGGAGAGAGGGCACGTAGTGAACTTTTTTGTTCCTAGATGTTTTGGATTCATGTTTGTAACCACACATTTTACAGGTTTTGAAGGATAATAGAGCAGGCTTCTGATTACATTATTTTTCTGAGTATCAAATCCATTCCTATTCTTCTTTTCTGCATTAAGTGTTTCATATTTTTAATGATCTGGTAAAGTGAATTGTTTTCAGATTCCTTTCCTATGTTATAAAAAATCAGGCCTTTTTTGCAGAATATGTAAGTTTGTTGCCAATTTTTACTGTTTGTGGTACGAACCCTAATAGTGGATTCTAGTCAACCTTTATGTTGAGTAGAGCATGATAAATGCATCTCAATGATCTTGTCATTATGAATGCCGATTTGAAGATACTAATAGATCTGAAGCAAGTTTTGGTGTATCACCCCATCTTTTACTTTCAGTTTTAAACCTTTTTCCCTTTTCCCCATCAAGTTTCAAATCAGGAGGTGATATCCTGAATCAAATAGGAACCGGCCTAGAATCTGGAGATTCCTCTTCATTCATAGTCTACCCACAACTAGAGGAGGTTTCCATTGTTAGGATGGAATTGTCGTGTAGCCCTAATGCCTGAGTTAGGGTGACAATTCTAAGCCTGAACAATTATATTAACGCCATCTTCTTTTCATCTTGATTACTATGGATCATATGTTCTCATCTCATCGATATGGATCTTGGTGATTAGAATAGGGAAACTAAGTTCTTATTTAATTTTGGATTACAAAATGCACATTTATTAATATGATATATGGAGTTACTTTCATTTGTATTTCCTACTTTGATTTTGGTTATATGTTACTATGTTTGGTTAGATCTAAATGAGAAGTATTTAAGTGTGAAATATTAACTTCAATATTTGAGTAACCCTGTACATTAGAATTAATGTGAATTACTAACAAGTTTGGGTTGTAGAAAAAAAGAAGAAAAAACTTTGGCTTGTTGTAGATTGTTATTAAGGGTTAGTATGGTAAATGTATTTATGGTATATTTAAAGTTGTGGTTGTGAGAAAATATGTGATTGAGTATATACATTATGTAAGTAGTTTGGTTTGATTGAATATAGTAGAAAGTAATGATTATGTAAATCCAATTTAATTCATTTCTTAGCTATTGAGTATGATAAACAATATTCAAAATTAGTTATCTTTTGAAATAAAAATGTCAAAGAAACTCTCTAATTAAATTTCAAATGTTACAATTTAAAACCTCATGTCAAACACTCCTTTAGGTTTTGTGCATATGTCACTTGAGTGGGTGATAGTTGATAGAGAACTATTTAGGAAAACTTGACCTTATAAAGGGTTGTATACCCACTCATACAGTTAAATAAACATATAGAACTACATATTTTTCACCCTTGGTTATCAAGGAGGATAAACGATCCTTGGAAATTATTAGAAAGCATTAGTAGTCTTTTTTACTTGGCTAATTGCATGATTGCTTAGGGAAAGTATTTTGAATAATCTTTTGTAGTGATGGAGGTCACGAAAGGTTCTTTATATCCTGAATAGATGTCTCTACCAACCAGCTCCATTTTGTTAGCCTAAGCTCACAAAATTTTCCTACCCCAAGTGTCTAATGTAGGAGCATCCAAGGGTGTAAGACCAATATTCAATCAACATTTTTTTATAATTTAATTTTAAATGTTTTTAGGTGAATATAATATGCAATAATATGACCTGAATACTAAACTAAATATTTGTCCAAGTACTAAGGTTTCAACTTTATTGAGGAATGAACACTTCATTGGCATCTACAAGGCATTATGCTCATGATATTCCATTTTGGTGTCCAATATGGGAGTGGAAAGAAACTTTCCTTTCTTTATCCTTCATGTTGAAACTTGCTATTTTATTGGAATTTGGGTATTCAAGTATTCTTGCCTATTTTTTTTATCCTAAAAAAGTTATGGGGATTTCTAGCTTGATTGGTTGAGATGGAGGTGGGCATGTGCATTTCAAGTGGAGAAATTAATGTATTTTTTTTTTAAGTTTATGAGAAACCTCTTTATGTTGGAATGAGATTTTGGAGGTGGTTTCCAACTCATGGTTTTGGGAAACAATATTTATTTTCCCTCCATTACATCTCTATAATTTGGGATTAAGAGATAGCCATTGAAAAATTTTACAAGTTAGAATTTGAGGAGAAAATTGAAGAGCACAAATTAGATTTGAGATGGCATTGATGTTGTAGTTCTTTCTTTTAGGTGTTTCTATTTTTACATGAGATTTGTTGATTTTTGTATGAAGCACGAGTCTAGATCTTATGTACTTTTTAGAAGAACTTTATAGTTTCATTTTGGGGTAATCAATTGAAAGATAGTCAATTTATCTTGCATTTTTATTTTTGTGATATTGGTTATATTTAAGGGAGAGTCTCCATGCATCACTAATGCCTATTCAAGTAGTAACAAACTTAGTTTACAAGAAAGGATAAATTTAATGAATGAAGAGATAGAAGGATGATCTACACACAAATGAATCAAACAATAAACATTAGACAGAAAATTCTTAATAGCGTAGAGTTATGATATATAAATGTTGATGCAAAAAATAAATTACTAGTGAAAGATTTACAATGTTTTAAACATGATATGACAATTATAAAATATTCTTTTAATTCATGTTAGCAAATATGACAAGACTATATAAACCAGTTTGTGTGTGTGTGTGTGTGTGTGTGTGTGTGTGTAAGACATTCTATCACACACATCCACAATAATCACTAGCCTTTAGATGATTTAGAATCCATCGTACTCTTGAAAACTTGACATTAATTATTTGAAACCCTAAAAAAAGTTTGACACTCATAGAAACTGACTCTTTTCATAAATTTCACTTAGATGTTCATTTTTTTTTGTAAATTTGTGAATATGCTTAAAATGACCCCATAACGATTTTTGCAAGAGGATATTTTCCAACTATTATGAAACTCTAAAATGTTTTTTTTGTAAAAATGTCAACATAAAGCAACATGAAGAGTTTGACTATGATTTTTTTTGCACATGTGATTAAATAGAATCAATAATTTACTCCTAAAAGGATTTTTAGCCATCTTTGATATATTTTTGAAAATGATTAACTCTGTAAAACTACCTACTTGATCTGGATGCTGGAGCTGCCACTGGTACTAATGAGGGCCCTAGAAAATGCACATGGGCAAGCCTGAAGAAGAAAAGTTAGGGAGTTGCCTCTGCTTCTCAAACCTTGAAGGAAATAGTTGATGATGTTGCAATTATAAAGAAGGAGATGGCTTAAGTTCTAAAAGAGCTAGCCTAGCTTTGTGTGTCTCTGCTGGTTTTTTTTCCTATCTTGTGTTTTTAGTATTTTTTGTTGCGCTGGTTGTTTAGTGCTGGGTGTTGCTCCGGGTGTGTTGGTTTGTAGTTCTATTTTGGGGGTCTTTTTTGAAAATCTTATTTAATTTTCTATAAGGGGTTTTGGGGTTCCCCTCAAAACCTATTTTTGTCTAAATCTAAAACTCTTCAAAACTATCTATGACACATTAAAACTATGATGCAATAGAGACTTTGAAAATTTGCAAATCAGAACCCATTGAAGCATTCTTGACGCTAAGAGATGCTTAAAGAACCATATAAAACTAAAACATACATCAAAATTGGAAATGAAATTGAATTTTTTTTGGGCAATGCAAGATTACCTATAAACTTAGATGCTCCTACATTAGATACACCGAGTAAGAATTTTGCGAGCATAGGCTCACAAAATGGAGTTGAATGGTTGAACTAATTTTCTAGATTTTATTTATTTTCTCTATGCATTTGTACACCTTTCCTTACCCATCCACCTCATCAATCCGTGTGCATTATAGGTCGTACTCTTTCTCAATTTTTCTTATTCATTGACCATTTAAATTAATCTTTGCCATTGATTAAATGTTATATGTGAGGTATATAAATAAGATCTCCATTTACTCATTTTTCCCTTAGCACTTTCGAGCACCTATATTATAGTCAAGTTATCACTTTCATCAACATTATCATTATCGAGAGCTAGCACTATCATTATCAATCATCTATTATCAATCATATATTATCAAGTATCAAAACGATGAAAGCCATGTTACAAAATCTGAGAGTAAATCTACATCAGGCATTCAAACATCTATCTCACATAATAATAAAGTCCTCAAAGGTCTCTATTGTGATATTCTTGTTTTTCATTTGATATAAATTTCAGACTTCATTTAGTAATGATGTGGATTGTAAGTGTAGATCTTACATTGTATTATTTCTACCTTATTTTGATTCACATTTTCATTATTCATAACAAATATAGCAAAAATATATCTATATAAAAAATCACTTGATTTATAATATATCATAAAAAGTAAAAAATATTTAAATTAAACATTTACTTTTTAAATAAAAAATTTGAGAACTAAATATCGAACATTTCTAAAAATTTGTCTATAACATCTTTGATATACTCATTGCACACCAAGGTGCAATTGCTAGTTGCTTATTTTCCACACCCACAACCATATACAATTATAAAATGTCTTTGCCCATTACAACAAGAAGTGTGAAAAGGTTGGCATATAAGTGACAATAAACTAATGAATTCATGCTACTATGGTACTAAATTATTTTAATTATTAATATTAACAACAATATCCAGTCCTAAATTATAGACCAAAAGATCTTTCTTTATAACTCAAGTCCTTGAGAACTCTCTGAAATGTCAATAACGAAGCGATATTTAACATCTCCCTTCTCTAGCCTTTCCATTGCAATGTTGATATAATCAACAAAGATCTTTTCTATCTTGCATGAGATGTTGTGCTCTACACATAAATCCATCATCTCCTGCATTTCTTTTATTCTACCAATATTGCTTCGTGCAACTAATCGCTGACTTGAAAAACACCAGGATTAAAAAATTTAAAGTATTTCTCAGCTTCAGTTGGATGACAAGAAATTAAGAACTCACAACATTTAGATGAATTACTTACCAATCATAACACTATGAGCTAGAATTTCCATCAGTTAGCTTAGGCTAACATCACAATATTGCTCCGCACTTATTTGTCAAACTTTGAGGCGTAAGACACTTATTTATAGGGGAGACTTTCACCAAGAATTTTTTCAAGCGTAAGACATTGGAGAATCCAGTGAAAGTCTCCCCCATAAATAGCATAGGGGAAAAGACCCAGTAGTCGCCTAAGCTAACTTTGCGCACCTAGAACTCCTAAACGGTAAGTCAGATTTTGCCAATTTTTTCGGTGTACGTCCGTAGGCGAGTGAAGTGCTTAAAGCTTGGGTTTCGGCTTTTGGGTATTCACGGATCTCTCTGTAGGGATCGTGGATAGCAAAGTGGTCCAAAAGTGCCATTTCAAAACGCTCGCCCGATACCTGCTATGTTCTTCACCAATAGTCATTCACTCAAAAATGCTAGTACTTGTGGCCAAATGTCCAAGTAGTCGTTACAAAATGTCCCAATAATGGTGCAGAAATGAGCCAATTAGCAACAAAAAAAGCTTAAAAATGACCGGCTATTAGTACATGTATGATTGGCTATTAGTACATGTGTTATCATGTTTTGGACTCTTTAATATTAGTAATTGAAGGATCAAAAGGGACAGTTATTGGACCCCTAATGATTAATGGGTCATTTCCCTATCTTATATTAAGGAAAAAATTATTTCTCTTTTTTAAGAAATATAAAAAATTTGCAATTGAGAGGGAAGGAGTGGACCTTACATCTAAAACGGAGAAAAGTAATAATGTAAATGACCAATAAATTCATTCGGAATAACTTGTAATGAATACATCTTGCTCGTTTGAGCCAATTGAAGGCTTTCTCTCGAAAATATTTTCAAATTATTTTTGAATCGTTTTACCTCTATAAAAGAATCTGAACAAACTTTGAGAGAGTTGCAGAGTATATTAAATTGCCCGAGCAAGAGGCTGAAGACATTTTTATACGAGGCATTTCTCATTTAAAATGGCGGAACAAGCAGCCACGCTCTTCCACTCCGATCAACACCATTGTTATGCAGATATTTTAACGCCTGAACAGGCACGGGAATTTACTATTTCAGATTTTTTTTTTCCAGCATTTTATTTATCGAAATTGTTGCGGAGAAATAATTATGGTAGCATTTGACGTGAGAAACATGTAGCCGAAACCTTAAGGCAAGGGCGCCATTTTTGTTCTCTCTGTTTATTTTACAGTAAATATTTAGCTCGACTGACTTAAGTTTTAGTTGAGCTTATGCATATGTTTTGGTGAAAAATAATTCCGTTATTTTTTCTCTTTCTAGCGATGAACAATTTGATGTAGGGTTTATGATTATTTTCAGCGGGAAGTTTCCATAATTCGTTTGTAGATTGGTAGTTTGGTTCAAATTTAGCTCTTCTAGCCATTTTTAAGGAAAATTAGCAATTCTTGGTTTTTTTAAAGGAAATTTAGTTATTCTAGCTTTTTTAAAGAGGATTTTGTTTTGAATATAGGTTCCTCAACTATTCCTACTTTCAAAGATGAATAAGGATTTTTACCTTTGCTTTTATCGTCATCATCCTGGCTTCTTTTACTATTTTATGTTGGGATATTTTGGACAGCAGTCTATTTAGCTTGATGTTAAGTTGCAGCTTTCTTTTCTTAACTTATTAAGAAAATGCTTTGAGAGGTTGCAAATTTCTGGGAATTTTATTCCTTTACTTCTTTTTTGTTTTGAAAACCTTTTCGGTGCTAACGATAATTCTTTCTTGGGGGGAATTTCTCAAGAAAAAAATGTCCTTGCGATAAGTATAAACGATTGAAAAAGTTAAACTTCATTGCCATACGTGTAAGAGAAACTTTTATCTTTTTTGGTTCTTGACTGGAAAACAATTTCATCTCTCAAATTAGAACCAAAAGTGCCATCGCTAGACAACTGCTTGCCATATTTGGCTCAAATTTCTGAAACCTAAAGTTTAATTAAGTTCAAATTTGTAAAATTGATTGAGTTGAAAATCCTTCTCATTCTTATACCTCAGGCCAGACGTTTTAAAACCCTTCAGGGATTATGGTGGCCAGTAAGCTTACAAGGATAGCATCCACAGCGTCTCAGTTCCAAATTCTCTGTTTCTAAACCCCAAGACAGAAGAGTGCATGAGTGAGAAGTTTGCAGAAATTATCCTTTGGAAACTCGTCCTCAGCATATACAAGATGAAAACTAGACATATTTTCGTTAGTGGACTATAAATTTAAGTAAGCATGCACTTCATATAAGCCAAACAATTTTCTTTATATCCATAGTAGATCTAACTAGGCAAAATTTTCATCAGCACACCTTTCTTGTAATAAAAATGCACCCAAACACGTTGGAGACATCTCTGCTCTGTAGAGGCATCTTATGGATGGTCCCTTGTAGGAGCCCTAGGTGCTAGGGAGTATGTGGGGATGTTTCATCCATGATGTCATGGGGAATGACCTAAAATCCCAAGGAATATTTTCCTTGGACACACTGTGCTCAACCATCTTTAGGATTTGATTGTTTACTAGGCATTACCCTTCCTACAATATAGCTTGTGTAACTTAATGCCACCTTTTTCCTTTAAGGGTTAAGATGAAGAGATGTGATGGATACATGGGTTTCTACAACCAATCCAAGAGCTGACATGAATTTCCTTGTTGGTCTTCAATTCATTGATGCTCACTATTCCTAGGATGGTTGAGGGACTTTTGGACATCTCCAGGTCGCCTTGGGGATGAAAAAAATGAGACATCTTTGGAAAATGACCCTCTATTGGGGTGTGGGCACAAAGGAGGATGGGGGAATTTTTCATTTGGGATGTCCTAGAGAATGCCCTGAAATCTCCAAAGATTTGTTCCTAGGGTAAATTACACTCGACCATTTTAGGACTTGATTGTTTACCATGCATTACCCCTTCTACAAGGAACCTTGTTCTACCAAATGACACTTTTTACCTTTTATGGTTAAGATGAGATCTAGTGGATTTAGAGGTTCCTACAACCAATCCAAGAACTAACATCAATTGCCTTGTTGGTCTCCAACTTAGTAATGTGCACCAACACTCTTCAATATATACAATGGTTGGAATTTGCTATCTTGTAAAGATGAGATGCTTTCCAAATTTTGTCTACATTAATAGAAAAAGCAAGTCATTAATCAACATGTTCATACACGTATGTGATTCCTAATCCTTGCATGATAGTCATTGTATGTAATGACTTCTTTTTAAATAATTCAGCTTATGAAGGTCCATTACTTATTTCCTGAAGAAGGATAGCAAAATATATTATAATGGGGCTTGTAGACATAAAAGATTTGGAGTTGAAAAAAAATTATAGTGGAATTATGACCTAGTGGGGTGTGGGATTCTAGAAGTGTGTTGTTGTAATCCCTAGGACACTTGGCAAATAGATTTCTATTACAGCTTATTAATGAGGATTTAGAAGTTGGTATTAATGACAAAAGGAGGGTTATTTTAGGGAAAGAAACTCATTAATATTTTAGCTGCTATTTTTGAGAGGGAAAGTGGGGCATTGAAATTTGTGCCTCATTGTTGCTATCTATTGACGTACTTGGTTGCCTTTGAAATATCTACCGATTTATTTAGTTTTTTGTCATAATTTGAGCTTCATGTTCAGCTATAGGGTTTAAGGATGAAAACCCTTGGATTCTAGAGATTAGAGTACAAAACCCCTTTGGTTTCCTAAGGTCAATCTCACATAAAGGTTCTATTTGTACTTCAAAGTTTCTTTTGGATTTTTACCGTATATATTGGTATTTGTAGCAAGCTTTGTATTTCTTAAGCTTCAACATTGTGAAAGCATATATGTAATGATCACTAAAGCAACATTATATTATAGAGGAAGCTTTACTCATATTTGTGTGTTATTCTTTAAAGCTTCAACATATTTATATTATTTGTGCAATCCATTGTTACATCTTTCTAGGCATTGTTGTTATTGAAAATACAATGTTTAAAAAATCATTTTTCATCCACTACTGGCTCTGATCTTGGTCTCATGAAATTTGGGTGATTAGAGAGTGGTGAATAATAATATTTACTTGTATTGTCTCACCTTACCCGCATGAAATCTTGGTGATTAGAAAGTGGTAAATATTTTATATTAATTTTTTTGAGGATGTTAGAGTGGTATCAAAGCTAGCATTTTGCCATTTTGTGAAGTATGGCGAGAAAGGGAAGACCCATGGGAGAGGAGGAAAGATTGGAGTTTCTTTAGGACAACATAATAGGTCTGTAGATGAGGCAAGATAGAATGGGTCTGTAGATGAGGCAAGATAGAATGACAAAGGTGCTATTAGTAGGCCAAGAGAGAATGAACCAATTATTGACAAGAATGTTGCAGATCTAGATTAATTCACGCATCACCATCTCTTTGTAGAATCAAGGTCATACTAGGAAAACGCGAAGAAGGGAAAGTTCATTTGCGAATAATTGATCAATGGTAGATCCATTTCAAAACCCTCTAGACCTATGTTTTTGTCGAGAGAAGAATGAGAGGAGTCTAAAACTTCTTCTAGAATGGAGCTTGATAGATTATTTGGATAATATCAGAGGAAGACAAAAGATTTTAAGGTGACCATACCCTTTACCAGGTGCTTGGTCTTGTTGGAAAGAATATTCAACATAAAAGAGGTGAAGGGAGTAACTAGAATAAGATTGGGAAATAATTAAAGCATAAGGTGAATGAACTAACAACAACCTTTAACAGTATCGACAAGATATTTGTCTAGGCTTGGTTGCAAAAACTGCAAACTTACTTCACTCTTAGCCCCACGATGGAAGCTATAGTCAAGTTCGACAAATTGTGCTTGGGGGCTATTTCCAACAATCATTTTTTTTGGTGGTTTAATTTATAACTTTCATGACAACACAAAATGGAACAATGAATTAGGAAAACATCTCTTCAAATTTGCAAAAATATCGTCTTAATTTAAATATATCTTAAACAAACATGTTTGGTATTACGTACATTGTACAACTTGACCCTTGAGGTTTGCATGTTAGTAGATAGCTCTTCAAGATCCTTGCTAAGCTTTGCTTTCTCAATAAATGACATTAGATGCTTGCATGGTTCAGCCTTGGGTTTTTGCTCAATTGGAACAATTGAAATAGAGCCATAACGTACGTTGAAGATACTAAGTTGCTAGAAAATATATCTTAAATTATAAGGAAACCCTCGATTTGTTTGTAAGATTGACCTAACAAGTGAAGAATGATAAATGAGTAGGTAGAGTATGCACCGCTAAATCTAAGTTGTTTGGGAGTAAGGGCCTATTTTTAATTCTCAACTTGTTTCATCAACTTTGGCCTTCTTGAGCAATCAAACTCTTCATATTGGTTATAATTCTTTTCGGTCTATTCTAATGTATTTACCAAATTAGAGAAAGGGTCTCGAACTAAATGAGAATCTATAGGTAGAGGTGTTCAATAATAAGTTTTATTTTTCCTCCATTGATCCATAACATGTGGATAACTGTTTACTTGGCCCCTCCCTCCTTGCTCGCCTTCTCACCACCCACCCTACCCCTTTATTCGTGATAATTTCATTGTAATTAAACCCAAAGTGGCACTTGATAACATAGATGCTTTTTATATTTGAAAAGTATGTGCAAAATCACATGTTGCATGAGTGGGCCAAGATGTGTTCTTGATGTAAGAAGTATGATCTATCTCTAGGGCTCACAAATGGAGACTTCAAGTAACACATGATTGTATGATAGTTTGCCTACTCAAATAGCTGACCCTCTAGGACCAATGCTGAATAATATGTGCATATAAAGGTAAACACATAGATGGAAGACTTTGCAAAAACTCACCGAGTCAAGAAAAACTCTTGAGTCTTTTTTGCTCCCTAGTATTCACAGCAAAAACTCGCCGAGTTTTTGGCAAGTTTTTCACAAAAACTAAGCAATTCTATGGCAAAAAAAGAACCCCCTAGTAGTGAGTGGATTTAGGAAGCTATGTATGTGTGTGGATTAACTTCTGTGGAGGCATAATCAAAATATATTATTGCTTTGGAAATATGTTTTTTAACTTAAACTTAAAAAAATAAATGTCAATTGTGCACACCGTCTTTGAACATTGTTTTATACATTCTTGAATGTCAAGATATCGTAGTGAGGTGATCAGGATCATTGTATATTGTAAACATTGATTATCATTGATTTACACTCATAGGTGCATTGTTAGGGTTGATTTATATTGTCTTCCATAACATGTTTATCAATGGACATGCACATTAGATATGATGTATGAGCATGTAGGCATGTTAGCTTGTCAGATAGTTACATAGTGAACTAGATTCCATCATGCATGTTGGCCACGTGTTACTAGATCCTTTGTGATGGGTTGGGCTTCTCCAATGTAGTAGCATGGAGAAGCTTAATGCTTCGTAGTAGGGTGGATATCACCTTGATGATGCTCTCTCTTCTCATTGCTAATTCTAAGTATGGTTTCAAGATTTTTGAACCTATATTTGTAATGCAAAATAATTTGAGTTTTATAGTTATGCCAGAGTATTGATAATGGACTTGTAGTAGTTGTAATTGTAGAATCATTCTTTATATTCAAAATTTTTTTCTAATCAAATGACTCTTTTGGTTTTGGGCAACATTATGATCACTTTATCCCTTAATTGCCATACTTTATTAAGTGATTAAGGAGTAGTTGTTACACAATTTCAGATCTAAGTATTTTGTATGAGTTTGGTTGATTTTGATTACACTATTTTAGAGATGAGTAATTTGTATGGATATTTTAGCCATGGGGCATTATGGTGGTATTGATGCCTTGATCTTGCTAGCTTGTGGGATGGATCATGGTAGGATTCTTTGAATTTTAGATAAAAGGAAGTGATGCAAATCATTTTCTTGATACAATAACGTGACTATTGAAGAGCTATAATAATTTGAACAAGATAGTGGAGCAAAGGTTGGAAGAGTTACAACTTCCAAATAGTAAAAGTAGATTCTAGTTCCAGAAAAACACCACAAGGAAAGGGAATTTTTTCTACATATATCCCATTCCAAAACCCTCTAGACCCATGTTCTTCCAAAGAGAAGCAAGAGTGGAACCTAAAAGTCCCTCCATAGAAGAGCTTGATAGATTGTTTGGAGACTATCAAAGGAAGTTTTATGCTTTCAAAGCTGCACTAACTTTTGACTAGTGCTTGGATTTCTTGAGGAGAGATATAGGAGGGAAATAGGACAATATGACTATAGAAGAGATTTGTAGCAAAAAAGGAAATATTAAACCAAATCTGTAAAAGGTTGTTAAGGGACAAATCAATAAGCTTGAGCTAGAGAAAATGTACTTGCAGAAAGAGGAAAGATTTGAGTTAAAGTCACAACAAGCTAGGTTGGAACAAACTGTTCAACATGAGCGAGAGAAAATTCTCTTTTAGAAGGAAGAAAGAATTCAACTAGATGTTGAGCAATCTCCAAAAGAATAGAAAAAATCCACATTGGATGTCGAGGGTAAAGATTCCTCAACTGAGAAGAGTATTCCAATGATTTCTAATAAGTGCTTACATTAGGAATTTGCTTGTCTTAATGAAGTCAATGAGAAACCAATGTTGCATGTTGAATTTGAAGATTTTATAATTGAAAAGGTTGTTCTAGAGGTTTCACAAAGTATCAAAGAAACACCTGTTAAGATGTCAAGCATTGGAAAGATGGAATCATTGTCGTTTGAGAGTGATCTACAAGGTAAACATATTGATGGGCATGAATCTTTGAAAAATACTTTAGTTGGTTCTTGTTCGATTAATAATCTTCATTTTGGAAATGGTTATATCAAAGTAACGAGAACCGGGATCGTCTTGGAATCGGCAAGGCCGAATCGAATCGCGAATCGCCCATGAATCGGAATCGAATCGCCCATGAATCGGCAAATTTAAAAAACCCTTAAAATTTAGAGATTTTAACAATTTAAAACTTATT
>MU223102.1:343045-353707 GCA_018584345.1 Thuja plicata
GACTTCGATATGTAGTGAACTTATTTTTATTCATATGTCGTACTTGTTTTTTGGTATATGATAATTATTCTATCACTATGTTTTCTGCTAAGTTCTAAAAGTAAATTCTAATAGTAATTGCTATGTATTTAACTCAAAACTTTGATTAATATATGGTGGATATCTCAAATCAGTATCTATTCTACAATTTTGGTGTTTATGTGTGTGTTTTTAAGAATATATTAAGAAATTATATATTTTCAAATGTTCGATAAAAGTGCCGATTTATTGCCGATATTTTTGCCGAGATTTTGCCGAGAACGAGATTTTCAAAAAATTTGGGTCCGCCGAGATTTTGCCGAGACCGAGATTTTCAACTTTGCTCATAACCTCTTCCAATCACTATACAACTATTCAACTCCTCCCTTAGCTCCTTCTAAATTCAATCACATAGCAAAATCTCAGTTTTGGGGGCCTCCATGGCTTGGCGGGATTTCAAGGTAGGATGGGCATGGTGTCCAAGGGGTTGGCGGAATCCGCCAGCACCTTGGACAAGGCCATCATGCCATATCATCAAAACAGTCCATTTCATACTTCAAACATCTTAACTTCATTCCATCAAACATTTCTCTGTCTCTTTGACTCCAAGTTGGGGGGGAAAGATTAGTCATCAGGGTGCTGGCAGAAAACAGAGGGAGGATGGACATGCCACGCCAACCTCAGTCCAGCACCAACATCGATTCACCAAACATTCCCATAAAACATTGCAAAGTTGGACTCCATCAAACTCACTTCAAACACACTCACTAGACATAGCCACTAGGTCTCATGACTCATCCCCTTAGCCAAGGAGGAAAGAATGAAGGGAAGAAGGCTGGTCAAAGGCAACATGGCGGAAATGTCCAAGGGTATGGACATTTCCGCCCCAAAGGGCAATTTCCATCCAAAACACCAACAAACACTTTCTTCCCAATTCCCCCTTGGGGTGCCATTGAACACCGACAAACTTATCAACTTCACCATTAAATCTCAAGTTCAACTCCAAAATCCAAAAAAAACAGGGGGTCCCCAAGAATTGGGGCGATGTGTGAAAGACCTCACAACACAACCTATGTTAGCACTACTAGATTTCAGTGAGGTATTTCAAGTAGATTGTGATGCTAGTGGAAGTGCAATCAGAGCAGTACTAAGTCAAGAGGGTAGATTGGTTGCTTACTTTAGTGAAAAGTTGAATGATGCAAGGAGAAAGTATTCTGTTTATGATCTAGAATTTTATGCTATTGTTAAAGCTTTGAAGAAGTGGAGACATTACTTATTGCCTAAGGATTTTGTGCTGTATACTAATCATCAGGCTTTATAGTATTTGCATAGTCAGATTAAGTTGAATCAGAGACATATGAGATGGGTTGAATTCTTACAGAGTTACTCATTTGTGTTGAAGCATAGGAGTGGTAAGTCTAATAAAGTTGTTGTTGCTTTGAGTAGAAGAAGGAATCTTATGACAGACACGAAACTGACAGTGCTTGGATTTGATGAATTGAAGACTTTGTATAAGGATGATCTTGATTTTGCTGAACCTTGGAAAGCTTGTAAGGAACCTTTGGTTACCAATAAGAGTTCTTTGTTGGATTATTTTATACAGGATGGATTGTTGTTCAAAGGAGTTCAGTTGTGTATACCAAGAGGATCTATGAGGGAAAGTTTGATTAAGGAGAAACATTGTGGAGGATTAGCTGGACACTTTGGGATTGACAAGACAGTGGCAGTTATCAAGGAGTAATATTATGGCCACAGATTCATAAGGATGTTAGGATTTCATTCAGAAGTGCAGGATTTGTCAAGTTGCTAAAGGGAATAGTCAGAATACTAGATTGTATACACCATTGCCTGTACTAGAGAAGCCTTGGGAGAAGATTAGCATGGATTTTGTGCTTGGTTTTCCAAAGACTCAAAGAGGTAATGATTTAGTGTTTGTGGTGGTTGATAGGTTTTCAAAGATGGCTCATTTCATTCCTTGTATAAAGACATCAAATGCAGTACAGATAACTGATTTGTTTTTCAAGGACATTGTCAAATTACATGGGTTGCCTAAGAGCATTGTTTCAAATAGGGATACTAAGTTTCTTGGTTATTTTTGGAGGGCACTTTGGAGGAAGCTTAATACTGAATTGAAGTTTAGTTGTACATTTCACCCACATACTAATGGATAGACTGAAGTTGTTAATAAGAGCTTGGGTAATCTACTGAGATGCTTGGTTGGTGAGAAGATAGGTAATTGGGATTTGGTTTTGGCACAAGCGGAGTTTGCTTATAATAATTCAGTGCATAGGAGTATTGGGAGAACACCTTTCGAGATTGTTTATGGTTTATATCCTAAAGGAATAGCAAAATTAAGGGATATCAGTGTTGAAGAAAAGAGGAGTGCTGAAGTAGAAGTGTTTACAGATTAAGGGATATCAGTGTTGAAGAAAAGAGGAGTGCTGAAGTAGAAGTGTTTACAGATCATATGAAGGATTTGCATGATAGAGTTAAGAAACATTTGGAAGGCATGAATGATAAGTATAAAGAGAGAGCTGATAGGAAGAGGAAACATAAGGAGTTTGAAGTTGGTGATGAAGTGATGGTTTTCCTGAGAAAAGGTAGATTTCTAGTTGGTACCCATAGTAAGTTGAAGATGAAGAAGTTTGGACCTTGTAAGATATTGAGAAAGTTTGATTCAGGGAATGCTTATGAAGTTGAGTTAGTAGAGGACATGGACATATCAAGTATATTCAACATAGCAGACTTGTATGAATATCATGAATCAGATAGCAGTGAAGGAGATGGATCAGAGAGTGAATTACAGTATCCTAAGAAGCAGACGGAGGTTGAACAGATCTTGGATACCATAATTGGTCGAAGCACTAGAAGAAAATAGTATGAGGATTATCTTGTTAAGTGGAAGAATAGACCGGTTGAGGATTCTTCATGGATTTCTCAGGTGGACTTAAACCGATTGGGTTTTCCTTCATCCTAACAAAGTGAGAGGCTCACTTTTCAAATAACTTTGGGTGTCTGATGCAGGAGCATCTTGGGTTTCATGGCAATCTTGCATCAACCAAAAACATTTAAGTTTTTTGTTCCTGGTCACCGGTTGCAGTGTTGTCGCAGTCGAGTTCCACAGATCCTTGGTGGTTGCGGTCGTAATATGTTGTTCCTGAGATCATTTGGAAGCTTTTCCTATGATCGCAACTCATTTGGAGTTATTGTGCCTGAGTTATGCTGGATTCATTGACAATGTTTAGAATGTGTTCTTCACGTTCCTAAACCGGTCAGTGTTTGGGTCTTCGGTTGGATTTCCTTGATCGGCGGTGCTTATGGCTCATTTTCCTATGTGGCTACATGTTTGGCTGACCTGTTTGTATGATCACTCCTTGTGATTTAATCGTTGGTTAGAGATCTCTTGATCTGAGGCCGACTAGGTAGTTAGTTGGTAACACTTTTTGTTTGTCTTGGAAAATGTAATCTTGAGGCCGACTTGCTTGGTTGCAGTCATGTATTTATGTAGGATCTTGGTTCTTGTTGGGGGGATGATTGAAGGATAGGGGATTAACATTGTTAGAAGGCTGGATAGACAACTGGTAGTCATAGACCAGAAAGAATAATCAAGTTTGTAACAAGTCCCTGGCCTTTGAGCTGGGCATGTCAGATTTCTGTTGCAGATCTTTGTAATCAGTTTACTTGTTGAGGTTAATGCTGCATATGTGTTCCATACTCTAGATCTGTATGTTTACTTCTTGAAATCTTTGAGTATCTGCTGTGTAGCTCTTGCTGCAAGGTTGGACTGTTCATATTCTTGGACCCTCCTTCCTTGACTGCGTCAGATGTGATCAAGGCAATAATCATTGTTCATGAAGAAGTGCGATTAGGAAAGAATGTGGCCCCATTTCAAGAAGAGACACAACCATTCAATTCTATAGATTTAAATAGTATCAATCCGCAAGTCAAAGGATGACCGGATTTTGTCTTCATTTTACTTTACATCAAGTATTGGATCTGCTCGATTGAACATAGCCTTTTGGCATCAAAACAGGTTGCATGTATTCAAAGAGACATTCAGAAACAGCACTAACAGTTGCATACTTTCCAAAGACTAAATCAGGAACAACAATCATCCTTTTATTGCTATAAGTGACAGGAGAAAGACTATCAGCACATCATTATTTCTATATCAGAAACAACTTGAAGCAGTGAGAGATAACTTACAGCAGAATATACATTGACATATCAGGGAGAGCGGAGTAAATCCCACAATTTCAGATCAGCATATAACAGAGATCAATCCTTGCATAATTCCCTCAATCCATATCAGAGATAGCAAGATTTCTTTATTACAGATTTGAATCAAAGTTGTTTTTCTCATTCCATCATTCTTGTATTACATATTGCACATTTGGTGAATGATATGTTTCAGAATTAATATATATGTATGGCAGATTATAAATTGTTATCAACCTTGTAAGATTTGTAAGGATGTAGAGTTTTTTTAAGAAGTCTCTTGAAATTGATTTACAAGTTAATTGTTCCCTTCTTCCTAAGTTATAACATAAGGGTACATTACAGACTTTTCACAACTGGCAGCCTTAACCAGCTTGACAAGGAAAGGAGCTTTCGTATGGATAAATACAATACAAGAAGCTGATGATAAGCTTGGGGAGCTAAACAACTCGTGGCTTGTATTGTTATTCCAAATTTTTCACAAGCATTTTTTGTTAAAAATATAATATTTCAAGAGAGAGAAATGGAGCTATTGTAGTGCAAAAGGAGCACCCCACAATGATGGAGAAGCTATTTACAATAAGGAGATCCTGGCATCACACTTACTTTGGCAAAACTCAGCCAACATTTGGTTTGTGGTACATGTTTGATTGAGGCAAATTGTAGTAGTTTGAAGTTCTCCTTTGGCCAACATGATTGGTATGAATAAAAACAAGAATGAGTGGTTAAGATCCAAGTTTGTGCCTTTAAAGTAGTTGTTGATAGTTTGTCTAGAATGCCATTCTTGGTTCTATTTTCATTATTTTTGGTGATTAGAAGGCTTCTATTGTTGCAAAATATGCCAGGTGTCTAGTTGTTGCTAACATTTTTTATGGGAATGTGAAGAATGATAAGGATGTGACAAATGGTCTCATTTTGATTAAGGATAGAATCCTGTTAGTGCCTAAGTCCAAGATGAAATATGAGATTTTGAAAACTTTGCATGTTGCACTCATGGTGGAATAGTCTAGATTCTTGAAGATGAGTGGGAAAATAAGAGAGACTCTCATGTCATGGAAGGGGTTCAAGGAGAATGATCTCAAGTGCAACTGGGAGTGCACCACATACCATCAGTTTAAAGGAGAGCATGTCTTTCCTATAGATTCACATCAACCACTACCTATCCACTATCAAGGAGAAAATGTGTTCATGAAATTCAGTAGAAGCCTTTTTGGAGGTGGCAGATTTAATTTTCAGAGAGGGGTTTAGGCTACATGGGTTGCTTGAAAGCATCACTAGTGATTGGAAGCAGATTTCTAAGCCCTGTTTGGCAGGAGCTATTTTGCCCGATCAGTACCGACTCCACTTCCAACACTAGTCATTACACACAAACCTGTATTTAGGTAGAGTTGGAGAATGGGAAGATGAAAGGAGATTTATGTCAACGGGCAGCTGGGATCAAAAGTTTGCTATCACTCATCACATGCTCCTTGTTATGTCTCCACTTATGGCATCACATGTTTATGATGAACTAACTCTGATTGATTCACACTTCATAGAGAGTATAGTGCCATTCCTATGGGTGCCATCAGGGTTACAAGTGTGAAGTTGTGAAACAGTGGTATCACACAATATCTAGTTCATTGGAAGAACTTGCCTAGGACAGGGAAGAATCAGAAGACCTGGAGCGTTTGAAATTACAATTGCTTGATGACAAGCAATGTTGGTTAGAGCAGATTTGTATTGTCCCCTTATAAATTTATTTGAGTTTGGAAACGTTTGTGTCACTTTCTTGCTTCATGTTGATGACTAGACATGTAACTTTAATTATCCTCAAGAAAATGTACTAACAACTAATACCCAGGGTTATGTCGTTGAAGATTGAAGGTAGGATTTATGATTAGATAGTGGCATGATAGGACCAATGGATTAGGAAGTATATGTCCTTCTTTAGTGTCTGCTAGACCAAGGTGGTATTCTCTGAGGTGTGTTTCTTGAAAAGACTAGCGATAGGCAATGATGTAACTAACCTTGAGGCAAACCATATTCGAAACACTTGAAGCTCCTACTGAACTGTTATCGAGTACCAATGTGCTGGTTTACCTTGAACCAAGACTGTAACACATTCTTCTTAACTCCTTAGGATTGTGTGTGGTTCTCACTTCACATATGATTGCAGTAGTGGAAGCAATGCAAATCTCACTGTGAATGACCTTGATGAGGATTACAGGTACTTTTCTGTAGTGGGGTTGTGAAATTCAAATCAAGCAAATCAAGCAATGCTAATTCAGTTTCTAAAGGTTGACTTTTGATGTTTGGAAGTGCAGTGGGATGGCAGCAGGTTGAAACAAATTGCAGACAGGTGCCTTTATCTGGAAGGGGGCAGATGAGTCGAGTTTTTATCAACAAGGAACATTACTCAATTAGACCACAATATGACACTTTAAAGAAGATGGCACGCAGGACAATTTTTAATGATCCCACACAGAAGCTAGGCTCTATACGTAGAGATGGGAAACATATGATACTGCAAGACAATCACATATTCATCAATAGACTCATACACTTGTATAACTTTGAAAGGACACCTAACAAAAATATTTCCAAGGGGTCTTATAGACCTATGTTAAGACAAACCAATCAAAGACAATACTTGAATCAACAAATGTGATTAAGACAGTTTGCTGAATTACCAAAAGTATGCTAATATTCATGGAGATATTGAACTGGTTAAAGGTTGTACTTTTTATTCATTTCTCTGATGGATTACAAAAACAATGAAACAAGGATGCAATAAAGACTTAACTTTTACATTCAATAACTTGCTCAGCTCAATACAAAATAGAAGGCAAATTTTGCAAAACTCTGTTCTCTATTTTTTTATGCAACCTCGCTATCAACAACATCCCAACATCCATCAGTAACCCCTTTCGCTTTCCAAGTCGCAAATAGATAGCACTTTGATCAAGATGTTGGGGCAAATTCAAATTTTTGTCACCTTGCTATCAATTGGTCTATTATCAGCCTTTGAAATAATTCTTTTTTTAATTCGTGCTTTTGTATTTGAATTGTTTCTCGATGTTTGTGGACAGTGTTCATAGAATGCCGATGGTTTTGTTTCTCTTCTATCTTGCCTTAATTTGGGTTTCTTCTTTCAATCTTATCTCGTTCAAATTATTCATTGATCTAAAATATCCTTCCTATTTGTATAGAGTTTATAATGAGTCATTTTATGTATAGCTCTTGCTTTTAGTCATAGTTATAAATCTAGAAGTTGCAATATTTACATATTTGAAGAATTTTAACATCAAGAAGGAAAATACCTCATTGAAGAAATGTGCATGTGCAGGTTCAAGCAAGAATCAAAGTCATAGTCTTAAGATTCTTGAAATATTTGTCGTCCCCAGATCCATCAATTTGTGATCTTACTTTGGTATGTGATCACAAACTCTTGTTTTTGGGTGATAACTAACATTTAAATTAATTACACTCTAATAGGTGTTGTTGACAATGTTTTGTATTTCTATTGAATTTAGTAAAAATGATCTAATTTTTGGAAGTAGCCTTGATTTAAATGTACTAAACATGACCTAGACCACATAGTCAATATATTTAAATAATAAATACATTCAAAGTGAACTAGAAAATGCATTCTAGTTCATGAGGGTGAGAAGAGCAGTTTTACTTTCCCAAGGGTTACTAGATGATATTTACTTAATATGAAATGTTTTTCTTAGACTTTTTTAGCAATGGGTTGTTGCAAAGACAATTTGGATGGTATGTTGTTTAGATTTGTGATTCTTAGTTTGGTTCTTCCATAATCAAATTGGGCATAAAGCTGCTGATGGTTCCATGAATTTTTTGGTAGATGAGATTGTGGTTCTTCTAAGTCTCATCCCAAATTGTTTCAAAACTACAATCTGATTTTTGAACTTAATTAATGGGTTTCACAAGTTTTTAAGTTGTGGACTTATATCTCAACCTTCTTTGATATTTATGGTAGTGTAATTCAATGTAACTATACATGCAACAGCCAATTTGTTGGGAAAGGTATCACATCTTGTTTACAATTCTTATTTAGTAATTTGATTTGTTCGCTGTATTCTTGGGTATCTGTCTCTATTACATCTTTGGAGTTGCTTGTGACATGTTTCTACTATTGTATCAAATAAAATCAGATGTCAACAGTATTAGCATTGCAAGATGCAATTATTTATTTTAAATGTGAGGCACAATAAGCCTATGTAGTAGTGATCCAAAAGCCTAAAATATTTTTATTTATTTCTAACATGACATATGTGTTGGGAATAAGACCTCACAATTTAGGTCCCATTAATTTGAAAATAGACTATTATGGAGTTGGAATATTGGCAATGTTGCACTTAAAGTTTAAAACAATTGATATGTATTACTTAGATATAATGTTTGTAGTTTTGTATACGACCAAGGAAAGCTTCCATAAATATGAAATGAAAGTGGGTACAATATCAACCTTGTTCTACCCATTCAAATCTTATCTTTTAAATAATTAAATTGCATAAATAGATCTTGGGGTTAGAGGAGGATGTAAAATTTTATGGTGCAAGTCTGGTGAAGATTAAGCTACCCTTGGTGCAATGGACGCTTTCAATAACCAATAAAAGATTAGAGAAAAGCATGCAAAATACTAAATAATATATTAACCAAAATAAAATAATCTTAACAACTAAGTTGAAGACTATATAGAGTTTTTGCGTGTTTGCCTTTCGTAGGTAGCTAAGCGTGATGTTCTTGGATGAAGTAGCTAAATTTGATCTATTATAGGTATAGGAAATCCTAGCCACAAGAATGATGGTTTACAATGGTTGCATTGATAGAAGAACTTAATCTAGAAGATTGAAGCCTATTAGGGTAGGCTAATTCACTAAATGACATGCTTTGACTAGTAGTGCTATTCACAACCAATTATTTGAGCTGAAAAATCCTAGGAAATGTGTTTTGGTGAGAGTCACAATTTGAGAGCCAAGATTGTTGACGCTGACGGATTGCAGGTTAAACTTAGAACACATGTCCCTGTAAAAAATGGTAGCCAAAAAAACCTAGGCGCCAATAGATTAATTTCGAAAAATTTAAAAAACTAATAATTTCATAAAGAAATTATAATTTTTTCGAATTTTTTAAAATCTCGTTCTGATACCATATTACACAGGTAATTGGTTAAAACTATTGTCCTCAATTTTGTCTTCGCGAAATTGGACAACCCTACGAAAATTTAATCTCGATTCCGATTAAAAATGACATGGCTTTAAGCTCTAAGTATTTTTCTTAAATAAATTAAGCCATTTATTTAAATAAATATATTGCATAATATAATATATGTAAATAATCGTACAATGATGTTTTAATTTTGAAACACTTATCATTGGAAAATTATTTATATGTAAAATATATTATGTAAAATATTATTTAAAAATCTCATTTTTAATAAGGTGGAATTTTTGTTTTATATCACATGTTATATGTAATACGCAATGTTAAGCCATTTAAACAACCGATGACCCTAAGTTTATCAGGCCTCTTTTTCTTCATCTTTTCATCGCGTATTGCATATGAATGAATGAAGAGTTTTACTAACGCCCACAAGACCAAGCGGCCTAAGGGACCACAGATCACAGCCCTAAGCTAAATCCATCTTCTTTTCCATGTCCGCTCTCCTGCTGTGAATCTTAACAATCAAACTGGCAGTCCGATTGACCTTATCCACCTCAAATAAACTTTGCATGTCGTCGGCCGTCCGTATGTTGACGTACTGCGCCCTGATGTCATCATATGTTGTGCAATCAATGAGAAAGTGCCATTCAGTCTCAATCGCCCCTGTCTTGAAGAACCTGCAAGTCCTCTCTTCCCATTCCTCTTTGGGCCTTTTCCATCTACCAGTCTCACACCTGAGATGATGCGAACCTGTCCTTAACTGAGCCAATAATATCCTAGCTTTCCCTTTAATAGCTGCCCCCAGGTAAGCTTTATCATCATGTTCTCGGCTGGGGTTGAACATCTTAATGTAGTGCTCCTTTTTCCGTCCCATGTGATTAGTCCACATGGCAGTCTGAAATTTACCTAAGACAAACTTCTTTATTTCCACATTTGTATTAGGACAATCTTGAAACTTAATGTTCCACCTACCCAACCAATTTATGTTTTGTTTCATCCACGTTTTCTTTCTATGGACGAAACCCTCCTTCATCACAATTTTGGGCCAACGTTGGTTATCCATATTTTCAATTTTCTTTAAATAACTTAATAACCGGGTTATTGCTAAAACTGTTTTAATGTGTGTAGACATGCAATAGATAATAAATAAAGTTAGATGATCGGGTTTGGTTAAAGTATGTTTAATCAATTTCTGTTAGTAGTAATTAGTTGGAAAACGGTTGGTCTCGAACCAACCTTTGGCTCTCTATATAAGAG
>MU223102.1:379013-395136 GCA_018584345.1 Thuja plicata
AAATGGAAACCGAAATATGATTCATGAATGTAAAAAATTCAAAAAACAACACAAAAAACGTAACTTACCTCTTCAAAATTGATCAAAAAATGGAAATGCAACTCTTCTAATGTAGATGCCTCCTCCAGATGCTTCTTTTAGCCCCTCTCAATGTGTGAATGCAAGCTACAAACTTGTACAAACAATCAACAATCAATCTATGAGAGCCAATCGATTTCCCAATCTTTTTCCTAAAACCCCAGTACTCCTCTCTCAAGCCTTTTTTCTCTCCTCTCCTTGTTGGCATGTGATAGAATGACCTTTTTAGGTCAAAAACATAACATATAAACCGGTTGAAGAAAGCAAAAAACATTAAAAAATGTTTTATTTCACTTTATTTTATGCTGCTGCCGCGGCAGAGTCCTGGGCTCGGGACTCGCCGAGTCCAGCGAGTCCACGGACTCGGCAAGTCCGGCTGGACTCGGCTGGACTCGGGCGAGTCCGAGGCCAGAGTCACGTAAACTCGGCAGGCCCGACTCGCCTCGAGACTCGGCGAGTCCAGCACGGACTCGCAGAGTCCTGTAACTCTGATAAATTCATTGACATAATTAACATCATAATTTTATTTCAGAATGCAATATACATCAAAAGAATAATTTCTTCAATTATTAATCATACCTGTGTTATATATATATATTCCTTTGCAATATTAGTCTTAATAATCTACTGTCAATGCTCTGTCGTTCTGCAACTATATTATATTTCTTCACTTTGTAAGAATGTTGAGTATGTATTAAATTTTATATATTCTACATGGATTGTTGTTCAAGCAAAACTATATATATATCCCCCTGATTTCAATTATATATATATCATTACTTATTCTCCCATAATGCTGGTTGATTCTCAAATATATATTTTCCTCACTGTAAAATATGTATTTTCCTCACTGTAAAAAATGCTGAAAGTATTTTTTTAAAATATTAAAGTGTTGCCGACTCTGCAACCCTCTTCTTATTCTTTTCTCCGATGCCTTCCAATCATTGGTTCCTTGTTTAAGTATGACTTCCTGTGGTGAGGGGAGTCAGGCCCCCTCCCACGGGCGCTAAGTGCACCCTTTGAGGGGCTGTGACTCTAGTCGCAGTCTTAAGGCTGCGACTATAGTCGCATAATATAATGATACACATAGGCCTAAATATAAACATCATACTCAAATAGATGTATATATAATTGATATATATACATGAAATATATATTTTATAAAAGACAAAAAAATAATATTGTTTCAATGTTACACTGGTTGATTTGTAATAGTACCAACAGAATCAATCGAGGGTCATCACATAGTCATTACTAGATGTACCCCAACAACCAATGCAAGACATGGTGCCATCATTTTTTTTGCTTATTGAGCAAGCACCAGTGTTCATTTTGGGAAAAAAATTGTAGTGCAAACTTCCATCTAACAAATTTCTATAGCAAAAATGCATTCTGATGAGAAGTTTGCTTGTCCAAAGGTGGATTTTGGATTCAAAATTAGGCAGGGTATAGATGGTTCCTGCCAGATTAAAATGGATGCTGCTAGCGTGATTAATAGGAGATAATCTACTTTAAACTTGATAGCCACTAGTGCAATGGCGTAGTGTATTACACAAAGTTAGATTATCATTTCTTCAATTGCTAATGCGACCAATGATAATGCAACCGAGTTTTAGAAAAGTGCAAGATAGTTTACGAGAATTAGTTGAAAAGTTGAAATAGTCCAACAAAATGTAAAAATTAAAAGACCAATTGGTGTTGAAAAGAATGAGCTTAGTTTTGTGTAGTCAAAACTTACTCTAGTCTATGCGGTTAATATATCATGTATGTCACTGCAACATCTATAAATTAAGGACTAAACTTCTAGCAAAGTGCATAGGCTTCTAATGTGATCTTCCACTGCAACTTGCAACCATCGAAGGATTAAGTATAGAAGTTAATGTACTTGTAGATATAGACAACAAGATTTTTGGTGCCTTCACCAATATCATTTGCAATGATTGTCATTAATAAAGATATAAAAAAGAATTTGACACTGACAACCTTCCATAGCAATTGACCAACACAACATGTAATGTCTACTTTTTTTGGCCCATTCCAACATCTTTGTAAACTCCAACTTTCTTGGAGAGTTCATGCTTTTCCAGAAAGGAATTTGATAGTGGCTGTGACCTTAGGAGATCAAGTTGGGTCCAATGGTACTTTCTAGATGCAGTTTTGACATTTTGGGAGCACTCCACACTTCTTGGATACGATTATTGTTTTTGGAAAGCACCAATTTTCATAAAGATTGATATCTTGAAAATGTAACGTTATGTTGTTGTAATCACAATTCTCACTTGGGATATTTTAATATTTTCCATAACTTGGGTGGATTTGTGGAAAATAATAAATAATTGAGATAATCAAATAAACATTAAAAGACAACTTATATTTAATCATTTAAAAGAGACAAGGAGTTAAGGCTTCATAAAAAGTAAATTATGAAATAAAGTTCACTTAACGAGGTACAAAAATACAATTTCTAGAAAGATCTTGAGGGGGCTATAAAAGGAGGTTGTGAGGAGATGAATTCTTATTCTTGGTATTTGCATTTTCTTTAAACTCAGCTGTGGAGGTTGATCATGTTTGTTCAACAATAGCCTTAGGATGAAAACCCTAAAATGAAGATTGGTTTTGGGGAAGGATTCTTTTCCCTAGCCACTACAGAGGTGGATTCACAATAGCCTTAGCAGAAAAAACCTAAAGCAAAGATTGGTTTCGTGGAAGTATTTTCTCCCTAGACAATGCAGAGGTAGATTCACAAAGAAGCTGAGTGTTTGAAGTTTGTGCTGAGCAGTGCTATTATCTTTCCAATCTCATATTTGTTTGTAGAAGACTGAAATGAAGAAATCTTTTATGATTTGAAAGCAAATAAGATTTTGAAGATATTATTAAGGTTGGATTCTAGTGGACAAGAGTGCTTCATCCGAGGGTATTCCTAACCCCAGTGGGCCAGTGCCCCAGCTTAAGGAGAAGTCACAGCACTTGGACTGGGTTTTGGGGTCTTGAGGTCCCAGCCACCCCACATTTGTAACATTTAATACCTTGTTAAAGTGGGCTGCCACAATTCTGGGCAAATACGATACACTTTACTAGACTGCTGCAATGGTTTTTGGCTAAGTTGCCGATTCGGGTGCAGATGCGGATGCCGATGCGGGATGCGGGTGCGTGGATGCATGAAATTTGTTTTTGGGGGGATGCAGATGCGTTTGGATGCGTTTATATATATATATATATATATATATATATATATATATAGGTAAGTATTCGCTTTCATATAGATTTAATTTTTAAAAATATATAGATAATAAATTGATTAAATTGTGAAAATAATTTAACATTGTTAAATAAATTTGAAATAAAATGATCAAATTTATTATTTACTAAGAAAATTATATTAAATTAAAAAATTAATATAAATATTTTATATTTATTAAATTAAAATTATTAAAAATAAAATAATATTGTGTTAACTTTTGAATTCATTATAATAAATTTAAAAAACATTATTATATAAATGTATTTAATATTTTAAATTGTTTAATTTATTATTGTCTAAATAATAAATATGTTATTTATTATTATATATTAAAGTAAATGATATAATATTTACGGGTTTGAATTGCTCACTGACTTTGACGAGCGCCTCTCTTACATTTTATTTGAGCGACCTTCGTTCATCTTGGCACCTAAGTCCAATATTAGTTGGGATTTCGTTACTGTTTGTCTGTGTAATTTATGGAGTGCTGTTTTATTATTTTATATGATATATAGGAAGATTATGCAGGAGCAGCAACTAAGGCTGGAAAACAACAAGCCGGGAGTATTTGCAGGTAATCCATACCAACTCTTTCTGTTTGGTTATCATACTATGTATCTTCGTTGCAGTCAACAAGCTATAACGGAAAACGTATTATGCACTTAAATATTTACAGGCATGGGATTAGAACGTTTAGTTAATTGAGCCATGGATAAAACAACTCTGGCATCTTCAGATGCTCCCAGATGCTGTGCGGATGCCTGCTGGAAGCGCATCCCAGGCATCCGGATGCGTTTGGATGCCTCTGGGAGGCATCCTCAGGCATCCGGATGCCTAGGATGCGCTTCCAGCCGGCATCCGCACAGCATCCGTGCCGGAATCAGCGTCCGCACGCATCCGCTCCCGCATCCGGCATATACATGCGCGCATCGGTAACTAAGGTTTTTGGTATTCTATGAGAAGCTACAGCATCCTATAGAGTATTAGGGACTATTCAGATCTGAGGAAGGAGTTCAGGGATATTTGTTGATAAATGCCAACATTGTGCGACAAGGAAGGGCATCTGAGCTAATGCAGTTATCAGACATTACCCCTGTTATCTGCAACAACAGTTTCTAACTACAACAGTGATCTTTATCAGCAGACAGAGGTTAGAAATCCCTTCATTTCAAGTTCAAAATATGTTTATCTTAGTTGTGTCAACTTGCATTGTAATGTAAATGTGACCTGAAGTGAAAATACTTCCTTTCTGAATTATACTATTGTCAAATATTGTCAATGTATTACTTGTCACCTGGGTATTTATGCAAGCAGCGTTGAAATACACACAAACTATGTTGAGCACCAACTGTTTGACAAAATATCCTGTTGACATCATTTGCAAGTTTGTTGAAAATTTTGGGTAGGATCTTTACACAATGCTAGACCAACCTGAACAAGCACAAGAAGATGGATGTCCGATCTTGGATCAACTCAAGGCAAATAATGAAAAATTGTACACTCCATGAAGGCATGCAAAAATGTAGGGCAAATATGCACAAGGTGCTCTCTTTAGTTTGATCCTTGGTAAATAAATTGATGTGCATTTGTAGGAAAGCTTGACCAAGTTCAGGGAGCTCAATGAAGGATTTATGCATGACTATACGACAATGGATGAATTTTCCATTGTCAAAACAGAACAAGAGTAAATCTCCACCCAGAGAGAAGTTGAAGTCCAAACATTTGCTTAACTTCAAATCCTTATTCGATCAGCTGGAACCCTCACATTTATTTAGAAAATGCACAAACTCACTCAAGAATTTCTTTCACAACGTACTTGTCTCAAACCCACCGATGAACCTGCCGTCAAAAAAATTCTGGCAGAATTACATAATATTCTTGATTCTTCCAACAATGAGTGGTGCAATTTGAAGAACTTTCTCATAGACTAGGTCCATGGTATTGCACCAAAAGTTGTAGAATTTTTCCAGAGAAGTAAAAGGTTGATATGCTCAATATTTGGTGAACTGAACATAATTTTGCAGCAGAAGAATGTTGGCACCAAATATTGCCACTCCTGAAGTTTAGACCTTTTTTAATAGTTTGAAATGCACGGGCAAATAGCCCACCAATTTCTGAAGGTTGTAATTGATGATTTCACTTTAGGCTTGAGCATTGAATTGCATTTATATGTTGTGATTTGTAGTTAGTTTAGAGAGGCCAAGATGGGGAATAGGATTAAATGATGTAAATAAACTAAGTTGTTGATCTTCATAGTTCTGATTATGTTTGTCCTTGAGCATTTGCATCTGATCAGTTGAGGAATCATGAAGTCTTTCATATTATACATTATGTTCTCAAATTTCATAGGCTAATTAGAAGTAACTTTGTGCATAATTAGTTGCTATTTTCCGCTGAGATTTGTAATTCAGTGCATGGGTTCATAATGGAGGGACCAAGCCATTTTTGCACTTTTGGGGCAGACGTAGGAATGTAATCAGAGCACAGAAGCTACAACAATGAGTTAACCGTAATAAGAATAAGTAATGTAGCTCTTAGTGGCTAACAGTTTCTGAAATGTTTTACATTCTTGGACTCTTTGAAAGTGAGGATAACTCAGTTTATCAACATAAGAGATCTTGGTCTAGAGCACAGTCTACAAGAATTGGTAAACAGAAATTTTATTGGAATCTCTTGATAATGAATCATTAGAAACAGCTGTATTTGTCATCTCTTTGCTTTGTACCACCAATTGAATCATTATAAACACATATACACACATACATGTGTAAAGTATATTCATGTATAATATATTGTACACAAACTGTTGTGAATAATACGTTATCACATGCACACATCTATACAAATACCTTAATGCATTTGTATATGTCTCTCTATATATATAGATCATTGAATTTGCCAAAGCTGCACTAGAGGAAAATTCTGACTCATCATAATTATGTCTCATGTTTTGGTAACCTCCATAAATGAATGTTGTGCTTTCTCAAATTTCAGACTATGTAAGAGTATAGTCCAAAATGGTGAAACTTAAAACTTTTTCTGACCAGCCTTTGCAAATTAGACAGCTACCTAAGTGTGAATTTTACAATGACTATGAACATACACAGGTTTGCAGAACAGCAAACAACACAAAATTACGTCAAGGCTGCTTTGGTGATGTGGATTCAATCTTCCTTTCTTATTCTATGTATAGGAGGTCATTCATGAAAAAAAATGTTGAAATGGCATTTGTTAGAGGTGAATATTTTTAATTCCTTTTTCTTTGTCCTTCCAAATTTCAGTACTGTGGCATCTTTGATTACATTGTTAAATTAGTCTGGGATTTAGGTATGCATGGGGCTCACACTGTTTGGAAGTGACTTTTGTTACAGTTTGGAAAGTTTTGGAACTATGCTTCCAACTTTTGGTTATAGGAAAGCGAGCAACTCAACGGGAAGTTTTCTATAGGTTGCTTTCTGACTCTCCAAAATACTTCAGTAGCCAAGTTCAAGTTAATCGTGCAATACAAGGTGCCCATATACTTCAACATTTGCTTGCATTTCTGTCCAAGTTGAGCATTGTAGTGACACAAGTATAACTAGTCTGTCTATTTCATTCTGCAGATGTAGTTGCATTGGTACAGTGTAGTCGCCATAGCCTTGGAATCATGGCTTCCAGCCGAGGAGCATTAGTTGGGAAACTAGTAATATATGTATGGTCTTCTACTGTGTCATCTTCTTTTTTAGCATAATGGCAATTGGCTTGGAGTCTCAGGCCGTTCTAGACTGTCACAATTGTGATCTCATGCTTTTGTAAATCTTCCTTGCTCTGCTTTAGGAACCTAATGGAGATATTGTAGATTGTACTGTTCTGGGACCTGCGGGTCATCTCATCAATGGCAATCTGCACTTTCTACAAAAATGTGTCTTTGAGTCAGATGCTCGATATGTTATTTTGGTGGAAAAAGTACATCTCTCTACAATTTTATTTTCAGCTTAGACTATAACTCTTTTTGATGATTAAATCAACTACACATCATCATGTCTGTAAATTACTTTGTTAATTCATGTACCTGCGCTATTGAGAAACCTTAGGATGCTATTTTCCAAAGATTGGCTGAAGATCGGATATATAACTACATTCCAAGCATAATGATCACTGCTAAAGGCTATCCAGATTTGGCTTCAAGGTAATATTGCCTCAGAATCTTTATGAATGAGCTACATTCATTTATCAGTCTGCACAACTGTCTAGACTAATTTCATTTTTTTACAAGTATGTTATTATGGGCCCTGCTTGAGTGTATTGTCTTTGGTCCCAGAGTTTTGCATTTAGTTCAAGAGGTCGAGTTTCTGTAAATGACGCATTTATACTATTGTTTCATTGTTAAAGAAGCATGTGGGGGGTTGGTGGGACGGGGTGGGGGGAATGGCGGCTGTGGTTGTGCAGAGCAATGCAAAATGCATTGTCATTCTTTGAAAGCAAGATCTTCTTTCAGACAAAATGGCTTGGCGTGTCTTAGGCTTCACCAATGGTTTTGCAGTCAAATCATGGCTACATAATGTTGGTACATAAAATTCTATGTGGGAGAGAGTAGGTTGGTCATGCCATTTGGAAATGACTTGTGCCACAACTTTCTATGCATGGTTATAGGACAAATTCAACTACATTTTCATTCCCCCCTCTTATAGGGAGATCTTCTTTTACTGGATAATTGGATGATCACGAATAGCTGCAAAATCTTATGAGATACAGTATGATTACCTGCCATTGATTTCCTTTGGAGAACAAGATATAAGGCAACTTTTCATGAATATAGTTCTCTGCTCAACATATGCAAACCGAGGCTTTTTAAGTAGTTCATGACAACACTTTTTAAAGTCAAACTTGTTATATTGGGTAAAGATGCTTATACTTTGCCTCTTTGGTCACAAGTTCAAATGCTGGCTTGTTTAGTTTTTCTAGGCATACTCGGGGATGCATCCACACCCACAACCCTATGTCCATCTCCTTTCCCAGAAGAGTATAATATAGTTATTACTTAGTTTGTGATCAATTTGAGAAGCAGGTTTTATGGTTGTGACTTCCTCCAATCAATCACATTATTACAATATGCAAATTATTGAGCAAGTCTTTGCATTGATTATGGCTGATTATCCGAAGCATTATAAACAATATAGAATGAATAGGAGTATCAGAAGCTTTCAGCTTCCGTCTCTATAAATGATGCAGTTTCCTTAGAATCTGAGTTTTTATATTTACAGCACTCTTCCGTTTGGTGACAATTCTGTAGCCTAGGAGTCAATAAATATAGTGATGAGCTATTGATCATTTATCATGTAACACAAGTCTAGTAATTTGGTTGCCTGTGAAAAGTTGCATTGTAACAGAAGGGAAATCAAAATACCGAAAGAATATTCCAAGACTTTATATTCATTAGTGCTTTTGAGTTGATTCACATGCTTATATCTACATGGTTTCTTTAACAGATGTTTTTTTTTAATAATTTATTGTTATTCTATATTACAATATTTGAGGAGAATGGATTGCTTGTTGCATTGGTTGCTCAAATATCTAGCAGTAAGACCTTATTTGAACTTCACATAAAACATGTTCACAATTTGGCTTTTTGAATCAATGTTTGCACTTCTACAGAATACAGATATGTCATGCATTATTGTTTGATTTGTACATTTCCGTTGTAAACTTCTAGAGAGGCTTCTAAATGAGTGTGTTGATACAATTTTGTGGAAAGTTGCAAGTCCTGAAAGCCTTAATTAGACTTTGACTAAAAAAATTTACTTATCATAGTTGATTCAAGTGGCAAATCCAAATTGACCGTGCATGGTACCATCAAGTCGAGTCTCATGGTCTGCTGTAATACCCAACAATCTTCTAGGGTTGACAATGGCACTAAATTGAGTTCTTAGGTTTGCAGTATGTAGTAGAACCCCCTGATTTTTTTTGTAAGTTGTTTGCTGATTTGAAAGGTCATAAGCAAAGAATAATGGATTTGTTTCTTATTGTTTTCAGATTTCATTCAGTTCTCATTGCAATGACATTTAGAAACATTAAACACATATCATAATGAAAGAACAAGTGCATAGAATCACTAAGATGTATATTGTCTCATCAAATTATATTGCATAACACCAAAAGTAGATTAATTATAGATATTGCAGACCTGTAGAATGCAGATTTGACTGATAATTAGTAACCAGAACACATGATAGCTTGGGGTCTATTTCTTGCTCCAAACATGGTCTATGGGATGTATTTCGAGCCTTCTCCAGCAATTTTTGAGCACCAAATCTACTTGCAGACTTTAGGAGTAATCTTAAATGATTATTTGATCTTCCTGACTTCTGAAAATACCACTGGACACCCTGGGCACCAAACTCGTGAAGGGCGATTCACATAAATTGATGATAATCACTTCCCTTGGCCACAAACTGCTATGAACTCTTTCAGATTTATTTGGAAAGCCTAGATGCCTCAAAACAAGATGATTTTGCAGACCAAAGAGGACAGATATGCCTCTACAAGCTCCCACATGACAATACCAAAATGGGCGCTACCATCATAGGGGCGATTTTCACTTGTAAAATAAAATGTGCATCAAACATGGAAAATGATATATGTATTTGCATTGCTAGGCTGTTTGGAAAACCAGGAACCAATACTCAAGCTAGAAACAATTTCTTCTTGAATGACGTGCAAAAATTTGATTTCTCGCGTAGCTGAAATTGTGTGGCCAGACCTGGGTATTCCACCAAAACTCACCTAAAACAAACAGCACACCAAAATACTAACTTTCCGCGCCAAAAACCTAAAAGCAAATAAAAAAACCTCATAAATCTTCATCTTTACCAAAACCCACTTAGCCAAAGCTCTGAAAATTGAAGTATTCTTTGGTTGAAAACCAACAACCAGTGAGGGTGGATCTTTCACCATTGAAACCAGACCAACTGCAGAGGGTTTTCGTCCTTAGCAATCCCAAGAACAGCTCTCCAGGTTCTTCATTCAATAGCATCTCGTTATGCATGCTAAATCCGAATTAATGAATGAGAGCCAAAATCCAAATATATAGACTTGGAAGGAGAAATTTGGGTAAATTTGAAAATTCAAATATAATATTCGATCGAAAAAGGCCACCAAATTGTTGAGTATGTTGTCATTGATGTCAAAGGTCGATGATCAAGGTTGTATAAATTCCGTAGGATCATTCTAAATAATAAAGAATGGGATTTGAGGTGCTTGAGGTGCTTAAGCTGGTTGTGTGTCTACTTTAGCTGCTTGTCCAGTTCCTTGCCAATTCAGATTTTGTGCCATGTCAGCAGTTGAATATTCTAAAGGTTGATTTCTTTGACTTTAAATGTGGAGGCCAAGTTTAATATTCATTCATCGCATATAACCAAAGTTGTGGGTGGCTTCAGAATTTAATAAGTGGATGACCGTTTCTTTCTTTCATTTTTTCCTTCTTCGTTGTTTTGGCCTGATGGCTTAGTGGGGCAGCTTCTATAGTTGATGTCTATAATTAGTCAAAGAAAAATTCCGGACTGCCATGTGGACTAATAACATGGGTAGGAAAAAGGCTCATTACATCAAAGTGTTCAACCCAACTTGGGAACATGATGATAAGGTATATCTGGGGGCAGCTATTAAAGGAAAAGCTAGATTGTTAATGGCCCAGTTGAGGATGGGTTCTCACCACCTCAGATGCGAGACGGGTAGATGGAAAAGACCCAAAGAAGAATGGGAAGAGCGGATTTGCAGGTTTTGTGCGTCAGGTGCGATTGAGACTGAATGGCATTTTATCATGGAGTGCACAGCGTATGATGACATCCAGGCTCAGTACGAAATCAGTTCGAGGGAAAACAACATGCACAGCTTATTCGAGGAGGATAAGATCAACCAGACCGCTAGTTTGATTGTCAAGATTCACAGCAGGAGGTCCGACTTGGAAAAAAATCTTGAGTTAGCTTTTGACTTTGATACGGTGGTCCCTTAGGCTGTTTGGTCTCGTGGACGTCAGTAAAATCATTCATTCATTCAAGAGACTCAAGGCAAAGGAGTCGTCATGTGCAAGGTGTGAGTAATTAAAAATGAACACAGTTTCAGTTTTAAAAATGGTGGATCAATATTGAGTAATGATTTTTGATGTTATTCTTGCTGCCCACGTGGAAGGGAACATTTATATAGTCAGAAATTCTGCAGTGTTATTCAGTGCACTCAAACACAGTCGTGTGTTTGAAAAAAGAGCTGGGCGCATCTTGGGCGTCTTGTTTTATGAATTTTGTTGCCATGTAAAGAAGGGTCAATAAAAATAAGAATCGTTTTTAATTAGTAGGTGATATACCAGTCTGCTGTTTTTAAGAGACGATGGATGAATGATAATTGTTTGTGGTTGCTGAGTGTTATTGAGGCTGCGTGTTATCTTTTTGTGAGCCTGGGCAGTGTCTTTCATTGGAGTATATTATTTTAAAAAAAGGGGTGTTGTGCGTATAACTGGAGTTATGCGTATCATGGAGCTGAGCTACATATTGTGAACGTTTGAATAAAGGAAGTTGTGTGAGATGTAAGAAATGGTGCTGTTTTAAAAGAATGGATGCTGTGGGTAGAATTTTGGTAGTTGAAGTAGGTCTTTGACTGGGTGTGATATGAGAGGAGTATGAGGGATATTGCTGCGTGAATGTTTATTGCTGTGCAGTGAACGGTATCTTTTGATGCTGGGTGAAGACCCTCGGGAGTTGGAGAAACCGTACAATCTATGTTGCATATGAAATCTATGCATTTTGGTGTTCAAGGATATTGTATATCGCAGTCACACCAGTACGTGTAAATTCTATGCGGGTAACAGAATGTCTTCAGTCATCGGACAGCATGTGGGGCTCTTGGAATGTAACAGGTTGAGACTAGGCATGGAATTATAACTGGAAGTTTACTGTTTTCTTTGTTGGGTGAAAGCTTCCGCTGTGCTTGAATTCATGTTACAGAGATGTTTTAGAAGCTGGTATATTATGTAGAGGAGATGCTAGCGTGTGAAAAGGAGCATATATGATATTTTTGTTTAAAAGGTTTGGTATGGAAAGAAGTTCAAAGATCAAAGTTGAGTTTGATGATAAATTTGAGCATGGTGTGTTCTGAAAGTTGTTATTAAGTTTTGCATTTGGGTTGGTGCCTAAGCTGGAGTTGGTGCTCTCTGTGGGTTGGTGCTCACATTTGTATTCTGGGTTGGTGCCTATTTTTGTTAATGAAAGCTGTTGTATGCCGTGGTTTTTTATCTAAAAGGGTTTTCCACGAGAAATTTGATCTGTGTCTTTATGGTTGCTTTCATTACGTTTTATGTGGTTTCATGCAGTTAAAAGTTTTAAAGGTTCTGAAATACTGATTCACCCCCGCTTCCCCACTCAATATTTCCTGTGTGCTTTTCACAAATGACTTTTTAAACACAACTTATGTATCCTCAGCTAGACATGCCCTTTTGGGACTTACTGTAAAAAATATTAATCACAAAAGTATTAATATTAAAGTCACTTTTTCAAACATTAAGTGAGAAATATAAACATTATTTTCCATCATTTTAAAAACTTCGCCACAACATTGAATAAGAGAACACTTCATAGAGAAGCGTAGTTGGAACCGGAACCAAGCTTGAGTACCCAAAATAGCACTTACTAAGAGTAGCACATGCCAAGAATAGAAAGGATGTTGAAACACACTGAAACTGCAAGCTTGAGCTCTCCATAGAACTTTGAATCCTCTAACCAACTCCATATAGCCTACGAGAACCCGAGAATAGGCTAAAGGGATACACAACTAACTAGGTGCGAGAAGGGGACATTACAATAGTACCCGAGGATCAGTGTCAGATGCTTCAAGACCTTATTTAGCGCTCCTCCAGATACCATGTTGGCAATTTCAGCAAGAAAGAAAGTTGGAGAAGATTGAATGCAGTGCACTATCTTGAAATTTTGCACCAGTCTTGTGCAGTAATATATTGGACACATCACGGTCTTGGACCTAGGTCACCTATAGTCAAAATTGTAGGGATTAAGTCTCCATATAAGATACCACCGATTGTTGACTTATCTTTTTCCCGCCCTTATTGCTGAAAATTGATTCAAAATCTAATCTAATAAAGCCATTGATGAGATTCAAAGCTTAGACTACACCAAATGAAAATTTGTGATTGTATGCAAATCTGAAAATTAAGATGTCTTACTATGGAAAACTGTGGAGATATTCATCTTCTTTGTTATGCCAACCCAACCACTTTGACATGCTTAATAAGCCTATCGTAGATAACATAAAACATCATAGAAATGAATATGACTTCACCATAATATAGCTGCAACAAGGAAGGACAAATTAACAATGCAAGAACATATCACAACACAAGATTTATGTGGAGAAACCTTTGCGGGAAAAAAACTTCACCAGAGAAAGAGAGGCAGATATATTATTAATCCATGAAGATTATGCAACAATACACTTCTCTTTAAACCTCTGTAGAATCCGGCAGGCCTGGATACCTGCACTCCAAAGGCTGAACAAAACTTGATAAAGATCCTCTCCAAGCCACCTTTTATATACATATATGAGTGCTTTAAGTGATATGAAGCACATAAGCATAACCCAATGCCTCCACCTAAAGACCATCATCATGCAGCCCAAACTAGCCACTTACAGATGGTCTTACAGCTGTCACAAGGCATCTCATTTGCATGGGCTCCTAGGGTCCGAAATAGCAATATTCTGTCATAAAATCTTATGACGTCTATCATAACGATCATAGGTTCTCTTACAACATCTTACTTGTGTCCTAGCAACCCAAAATGGAGGATTCTAAAGGGGACACTTTGGAATTTTGTCCTTTTCCTTAAGTCCAAACAGTGAAAGTATCTCCGTCTTTCCATGAGTTCTTTTGCTTCTGCTGGTTAATCGATTTCATCCCTTATGGTTAATTAGAGGTAACATTAGGAGAATAAATAATACAAGCATTTATAAGGTTGATGACACCTAAATCCTAACACTTGGGTGAAGCATGCCATATGACTTGAGGGGTTCCCATTGCTGGGTCACGGGATGGTGCAATTCTTGCAGGATAGATCCAACCATTGTAGATCAACCATGACAGAAAGGAGGAGAAAAGTCACCTACAAAAGAGAAACCATTTTATCTCATGTAATCTAACTTCTTTCCCTTCTGCAACCTCATCTTACTATATGTACACATTTATGTAGATAGAAAGCAAGAAATGCACGGAGAGAGAAGTTGGATAGCCATTCATTACTATCAAGAGAATGCACGCACAAAAAAATGTAATAGTTCGATAATCTTCCAATGCATCATTTTTGAGAGTTCTATTGGTGAAATGTATTGTAATATATATTGCTTACACGTAAGTGTAATAACATACTAGTGTTCTAGCCATTTAGAATGTTACCCACTGGATATTTTCAATATATATTACTTGTGCATATATATTATAACATACTTGTTCAACAGGCCGAATAACTGAGAGGGGGGGTGAATCAGTTATTCCCATACAACTTATAAAACTTTTTCTCTGTCGATCAACTCACAAACAACAATATTAATAACTTTAGATTTGTCGGTTAAGCACATCAAACATCCACATAATTGTAGCATCGATCAGATAAATATTCAGTTTGCAATAATAGATAAATCGTGAGATATATTTATATATATCAATAATAATAATTATTAATAATATATTAATATTTATTATTATTCATATTTATTATATATTCTTATTATAAACATTATTATTGCTTTAATATAATAATGATAATGGTTATCATTATTATTATTGTTATATAATAATAATGATAATAATTATCATTGATCGGATGTTTAATATCGACTAAACTATTGATTTATGATGTCTCGACTAAAACCGTCGATTGGAAAGTATCGACTTAACGTTTCATACGTTATGTTTGGCTTTGTTTATTAATACCGATTATTATCGGTTTTGTCTACCACTGTATTACGATAAGGGTGCTGGGATAAAGTTAAAAGAGGAGCCACGTATATGATAGACGTGACTCCTTGAGGAGTCATGTCTATCATAGACCTGGCTTCTCAAACTACAAATCTTTGCATATATATACGGGTAGTTGAAAGCAAAATGAACACACCGAAATTTATAAGTACTGTTCATTCGCTGATTCCTCTCACAATAGAGATATCTTCCAGTCAGATTAATCAAAGGTATATTACTTCCATTTGATAATTAAATTAATTTTCATTTATATCTAGATCTGTTTTGGTTCAGTTGCATTTACATGGTATCAAAGCCAAGTTAGGAATTATCCTAGCAATTGAACCTGAGAAATTCAGAATTGAAATCTAATTATAAATAACACATTTCCATGGCAAGCACTTTAAGATTTTAGGATAGACTTGAAGGAGGAAACAATTTCTCATCATGGCAATTCAAGATCAAAATGATTCTAAGAGAATAAAGTTGAATCTTTCATAAAAGAAGAAAAGCAGGTACCAAAAAATGATCCAGATAAATCAAATTGGATCGAAGGAAATGAAAAGGCTATGAAGATCATAGTTGATGGTGTTAAAGACCACATAGTGCCAATCCTAACAAAATATGAGACTGCCTATCTCATGTTTAAATCACTCAAAAGAACGTATGAGATAAACAATGCTAGCAGAACCTTAGCACTCAAAAGAGAAATTAATCACATAAGCATGAATAAAGGAGAATCAATCAATGCATACTTTATGAGAATCTCCACGCTAAGGGATGAACTAATGGTACTTGGATATACAATTCAGAGC
>MU223102.1:395190-406354 GCA_018584345.1 Thuja plicata
ATCAAAATTCCCAAACTTTGATCGATTAAGGTCTGACTGTCTTCAGGAAGAATCAAGACAAAACAAGAAAGGAATCAAACAAAAGAACATAGATGAAGATCTTCAAGTGTTAAATGCAAACTTTCACTATAGGGGCAAAAAGAAACACTTTAAGAAGAGAAAGGACAATCATGAAAAAGGTTCATCAAGGAAGGATACTTCTCAAATTCAATGTTTTAGGTGTGATCAATATGGGCACTATGCAGCTAGGTGTCCAGAAAGACTTAAAAAACTAGCCACATTTGCTAAAGTGAAAAAGAATAAAAGGGAGCATAACTCAGAGAAACATGTATTGTACTCTACTCTCTAATCAAGTATCAAACAAATCTAACACTTGGATAATTGACAGTGGATCATTAAGACACATCACCGGGTATAGCGAACTACTAGACTCTATGATAGAAGAAATTGATGAAGAAGTAACCATTGGAGATGACAATACATATCCAGTAAAAGGTTTTGGGACCTGCACCATCAAACTGAAATCAGGCATGTCTATCCAACTAACTGGAGTTCTTTATCTCCCTGGCATCAAGAGAAACCTAGTCTCTATTTCTGCACTTGAAGATAATGGGTACAAAGTTACATTCATGAATTGCAAAGTTCTAGCTTGGCCAAAGAACTCCACCAAGAAAGCTATAACTCTAGGGCAAAGGAAAGGTTGCTTGTATGAGGTATGTACTGAATCTAATTTAGCCCTAATTCATGATATTGCAGACTCCAATGAAATTTGGCATAGAAGATTAGGTCATTTAAACTTTCGTGCCTTATCTTCCATGGAAAAATTATTCATTGGTTTACCTAAGTTAAAACTATACTACTCAGGTACATGTAAGGGGTGTGCCCTAGGCAAAAATACTAAGGGTTCTTTTCAAAGTAGTTCTAGTAAAACGAGTAATGTTTTAGAACTAGTTCACTCTGATTTATGTGGACCCATGTCCGTCTCATCAGTAGGGGATTCCTATACTATGTAATATTTGTTGATGATTTCTCCAGAAAAACCTGGATCTATTTTCTTAAATGTAAAGAATCAGAAGAGATCCTTAAGAAATTCAAAGAGTTCAAATCTCTTACTGAAAACTTCTTGGGAAAGAAAATAAAAGCCTTAAGAACCGACAATGGGAAGGAATATACTTCTGACATCTTTAAAGAATTTTGTAAAGAATCTGGGATTAAGAGGGAGTTCACTGTTCCCTACAATCCCCAACAAAATGGAGTTGCTGAGAGGAAAAACAGAACAATTGTAGAAGCAGCTAAAGCCATGCTCCTCAATCAAAACCTAGAAACCTCTCTTTGGGCAAAAGCTTCTAACACTGCTGTGTACATACAAAATAGATGCCCTCACTCTCACATTGAAGACAAAACTCCTAAAGAAGTCTTCACAGGAATAAAGCCATATATTACTGATTTAAGGATATTTGGATGTCCTGTTTATTTTCATGTACCTAAAGAAAAGAGAACAAAACTAGAACCCTCTAGAAGGAAAGGAATCTTTGTTGGGTATTGTGAAACTTCTAAAGCCTATCGCGTATTTATACCTGGGCACAAAAATATTAAAATTAGCAGAGATGTAATATTTGAAGAAGACCTAGCCTTTAAAAGAGCAAGGAACTCTATGATATCAGAAAAGAATCCTTCAACTTCAGATCAAGAAAAGGATCCTGCATCTGAGTTTCAGAGGGAGTATCCTGAAGAAGATGAAAATGAAGTGCAAACTCCACCTCAAGAGAACATTAAGAAAAGACCACTTTGGGCCACCAAAACTATGAAAGAAGCAGAGAAATTTGCAGCTCCTTCAGGGACCTTTAGAGAAAGTAAAAGACCTAAAAGGTTTTCTAACTATATGGCCTTAATGAGTGATCTCTCAAAATTTGAATCATCTAATGCATTATAAGCTCTCAAGCACCGAGTATGGGAGGATGCTATGACAGAAGAATACCAATCAATTTTAAAAAATGATGTTTGGGAAATAGTTTCAAGACCAAAGGAAAAGTCTATTGTCTCATCCAAGTGGTTATTTAAAATCAAGTATGCTGAAGACGGCAGTATATAGAAACATAAAGCCAGATTTGTTGCCAGAGGTTTCTCACAAAAGGAAGGAATAGATTATGAAGAAACATTTGCACCGGTTGCCAGATATACCTCAGTTAGAGTTGTTCTAGCCATTGCAGTAGCCAAAGGATGGAATTTTCATCAAATGGATGTAAAGACTGCATTCCTAAATGGGAAAATAGAGGAAGAAGTCTACTTAGAACAACCAGAAGGATTTGAGATCCACACTGCAGAATCTCATGTGTGCAGGTTAAAGAAAGCTTTCTATGGGCTTAAACAGGCCCCTAGGGCTTGATATGAGAGAATTGATAGCTATCTCATGAAGTTGGGATTTTCTAAAAATAATGTAGATCCAAATCTTTACTTCAAACAAAGCAAAGAAGATATGTTGATATTAATTTTATATGTTGATGACCTATTGATTACAGGAGAAGATCACCTAATTGAACAATGTAAAAGGGACCTTGCTAAAGAGTTTGAAATGAAGGATTTAGACCTTCTACATTACTTCCTAGGATTGGAAGTTAGACAAAACTCAGATTGCATTGTACTTAGTCAAGGAAAGTACACCCTAGACATATTAAAGAGATTTGGTATGATGAATTGCAGACCCATGACTTCTCCCATGGAAACAAATCTTCATAAGTTAAAAGAGGCAGCATTAGATTCTCCATTTGCAGATCCTACTCTCTATCGACAGATAATTGGATCTTTGATGTATTTAGTTAATACTAGACCTAATATATGTTATTCTGTAAATGCCTTGAGTCAGTTTATGTGTGAGCCTAAGGAGATTCATCTTATGGCGGTAAAGCACATTTTGAGATACCTGCGTAAAGCACATTTTGAGATACCTGCAAGGTACTCCAAATTTTGGACTCAAATATAAGAAAGTTGATTTAAACCTACACGGATTCACAGATTCTGATTGGGCTGGAAGTGTAACTGATAGAAAGAGCACCTCAGGTTGCTGCTTTAGTTTAGGATCTGCCATGATATCTTGGATGTGTAGGAAACAGTCTTCAATGGCTCAAAGTTCTACAGAGGCCGAATACATTGCAGCCTCCATGGCAGCAAGAGAAGCAGTATGGCTCAGAAAACTGATTGTTGGATTATTCAGCAAACCCCTGAAACCTACAGTCATCCATTGTGATAATCAAAGTTGCATAAAAATTTCTGTGAATCCAGCATTCCATGATAGATCCAAGCATATAGAGATTCCTTATCATTATGTAAGAGACATGGTAGATAGGAATGTAATTCAATTGGAATATATCAGTACAGGAGATCAAACTGCAGATATACTAACCAAGCCACTTGCCAGAGTGAAAGTTGAACACTTCAGGAAAAGTCTTGGTATGATTGAATTGTAACTTACATTGTAATCTTTACTGATATATATAATAAAGATGTTTAATGTGTAAACTTCTTTTGTCATATGTGTTGATATATGACCTTATGGGCTCCACCCCCTGTATTCATCTCTAAAAGGTGACGATCTTTTGGAAATGAACACTTGTATTTGAATATTATAAGATGGCGATTTTATAATATCATGCTGACTTGATATCATGATATGTTATGGTAGACATTATGTGACGTAATGTCAGTGCACATACCATAGCTAGGATGTATAAGGAGAATGTGATATTCTCAAGCATATCATCCTTTGAGTATTATGAGTTATGTAATACTTATCATCATGTGTTATGTGATGATTGTCTTCACGAGATATGTGAGACTTACTATCACGAGTTATGTGATATTTATCATCACGTGTTATGTGATGATTGTCTTCACGAGATATGTGAGACTTACTATCACGAGTTATGTGATATTCCTCATCACGTGTTATGTGATGATTTTCTTCACGAGATATGTGAGACTTATTTTCACAAGTTATGTGAATCTTTTATAAGAAATGTGATATATATAAATAAATTTATCTTCCCTAGCTAAGAGGGAGTGTTCATAATTGTAGCATCGATCAGATAAATATTCAGTTTGCAATAATAGATAAATCGTGAGATATATTTATATATATCAATAATAATAATTATTAATAATATATTAATATTTATTATATATTCTTATTATAAACATTATTATTGCTTTAATATAATAATGATAATGGTTATCATTATTATTATTGTTATATAATAATAATGATAATAATTATCATTGATCGGATGTTTAATATTGACTAAACTGTCGATTTATGATGTCTCAACTAAAACTGTCGATTGGAAAGTATCGACTTAACATTTCATACGTTATGTTTGGCTTTGTTTATTAATACCGATTATTATCGGTTTTGTCTACCACCGTATTACGATAAGGGTGCTGGGATAAAGCTAAAAGAGGAGCCACGTATATGATAGACGTGACTCCTTGAGAAGTCACGTCTATCATAGACGTGGCTTCTCAAACTCCAAATCTTTGCATATATATACGGGTAGTTGAAAACAGAATGAACACACCGAAATTTATAAGTACTGTTCATTCGCTAATTCCTCTCACAACAGAGATATCTTCCAGTCAGATTAATCAAAGGTATATTACTTCCATTTGATAATTAAATTAATTTTCAGTTATATCTAGATCTGTTTTGGTTCAGTTGCATTTACAGGTACAATAAGGCTCACCACTGATATACCAAGGCTCACTGCCAATACAATAAGGCTCACAGCCAAAAAATATGAAAAGAGATAGAATCCACCACTGAGATCAGCACACTGCTACACACGAACACAGATCTCCCGCTGATAGATTCACAATCACTTTGCATATCACCACGTATGAGTCTTATCAGATACGGATATTGATCCAGATATATGTTAAAGTATGAGTAGCTGCGAGAGATCTTTTTCCTCATACCTTCTGTGCGTTGACATCATTTTGGTTACTTGCAGATTATTGGAACACTATCATTTGTTGTTGCTGTGATTCCTTTTTCTTCTCCTTATGCGGCTAAGTATCGTATTTACATTTCACGACTTGCTGAAGTTCAAAAGATTGATATCCTTTATGTTTGAAAGGATGTTCGTTTCATATGTTTCATCGCATGGAATTGAAAGGGACCTGCATGGTCTCCCAAGAGACATCTGTGGCTACTCAAAGAGTCATGCGTTTCAAGTTCCTTTGATTTTCTTTGTCTTGATCCGTCTTTCCTTAGTAGGCATGGCCGTCTTTTATGTTGCACTTGATGATGATTCTCGCGTTGTGAAAATTATCTATCGTGTGTTTCTCTTGTGTGTAGAAACTATTTTAGTTTACATTGTTTGTTATTTATCATGCCGTCTCAGATATTTGGCCATTGAAGATATGTCTTAGTTGGAGTTCGCTAATGTTTTAGTTCATTCTGTTCCATGTTCAGAACTTCTTTTATTTCTCTACATTCTTAGATTGTGATGCTGCTAATCACATCGTTCTCTGGCATAAATATCTAGATTCTTATGTAGGATCATGTATCACTGAGTTCTCATTTTGTTGACTATATCTGAGAGTCTCAGATTTTGAAGCATGTTTGTAATCAGTGTTTTCTTGATTCTCTATAAAGAACATTCTTTTGTGGGCTGGGTTTTTCACTCTCGGAGAGGAGAGTTTTCCTAGGATAAGTCTCTGGTGTTTGTCTTTTATTTGTTCATCTATTTCTGGTTAAAATTCAACATGGTATGAGAGCTGGTCTAAGAAATCGATCCTGTACCAGAAATAGTTGTTATTTCTTTATCCCTTTTTGTGATTTTGATTCAGCTAGCTTCAATGGTAAACGGTCTGAAAGTGGAGGACAGACTGGATGGTTTTCTAACTTTTCCTCATGGAAGTTTAGAATTTTGATCCCACTTGAGGAAACTGATCTTTTTGACTATGTTAATTCTGATGTTCCTGAACCTTCTGGAGATGCTGAGAAAGCTACATGGAAAAAGAACAAAATCATGACCAAGAAAATTTTGATTGATTCAGTTAAAGATCATCTTGTTCCTATTATCTCTAAGTTGAATTCAGCTAAAGATATGTTTTAGACATTAAAGGACCTGTATGAATTCAACAACACCAGTAGAGCTCTTGCCCTTCGTCGTCAACTTCTTCATGTTAAAATGGCTAGAGGAGATTCAGTGGTTTCATATTTTATGAAGATTACTGAATTAAAAGATCAGCTGAGTTCCATTGGTGAATCATTTGCTGATAAAGATTTAGTGATGCTAGCCATGAATGGTCTTCCCCACTCTTGGGAATCATTCATTCAAGGTGTTAGTGGAAGAGATGATCTTCCTAAATTCGATAGATTGAGGTCTGATTGCATTCAAGAAGAATGTAGGTTGGAGGCTAGAGGGAATGATCATAAATATCATCATGAAGATGATCATGTTCTTGCTGCCCATACTTCAAAAGGGAAAGGTAGAAGAGGTAATTTCAAAAGATATAGAGAGGAATTCTGATTCAGCTCCTGATGCTAAGAAAAAAGACTTTTCAAAGATCCAATGTTCAAGGTGTGATAAGTTTGGTCATTTTGCTCGTGACTGTAATTCAAGGCCAAAGCCCCAAGCAGTTGCTGCTCATGTTGAAAATTCTTCTCCTCAAAAGGAGTCTAGTGATAACTCTGAAGGGTTCTTGTTTATTTCTGCACTCTCAAGTAATATTCCTACAAATAGTGATACATGGCTGATTGATAGTGGAGCTTCTCGCCACATTACTGGTTATCGCAAACACCTCTTCAACTTGAAAGAAAAAGATTCTCATCTTCAAGTCATTATTGGTGATGATGCTTGTCACTCAGTAAAGGGTGCTCGTTCTACATCCTTTCAGTTGGATTCAAGTGTACCTCTTCATCTAAGTGATGTTCTTTTTGTTCCTGGTATTAAAAGAAATCTGATTTCTATTTCAGTACTAGAGGACAAAGGATATCATGTTGCTTTCGTTGATGGAAAAGTCCTTGCTTGGAAGAAGAATTCAAGTTTTCAATCAGCTCGTGTCATCGGTGTTCATCATGATAGTCTCTACAAGCTTTCAGCTCATCCTATCCTTGCTTTAGCCCATGATTCTTCAAACTCAAGTGGGTTGTAGCATAAGTGGTTGGGTCATTTGAATTTCAAGACTTTGTCTTCAATGGAGAAGGTTGTTGATGGTATTCCCAAATTGAATCAAAATCATGTAGGAGTATGCAAGGGATGCGCTCTAGGTAAGAATATTAAAAGTATTTTTCATAATAGTGAAAGTAGAGCCAAGGAAGTTCTAGAGTTAATTCATTCTGATTTATGTTGTCCTATGTCTCTTGCTTCTCTTAGCGGCTGTTGGTATTATGTTACTTTTATTGATGATTTTTCTCGTAAGTGTTGGATATATTTTCTCAAGTCTAAAGAATCTGGTGAAGTGCTGTCCAGATTTAAAGAATTCAAAGCTCTTGTTGAAAATTTATCTAACAAGAAAATTAAGGTTCTAAGATCAGATAATGGAGGAGAATGTGTCTGGTTTATTTCATAATTTTTGGATTGAGGCTGGGATTAAGAGGGAGTTTTGTGTCCCTTATAACCCTCAACAAAATGGAACAGCTGAGAGAAAGAATAGAACAATTGCTGAGGCAGCGAAGGCTATGATTCATGATCAGAGTCTTCAAATGTTTTTATGGGCAGAAGCTTGTAGGAAAGCTATGTATTTTCAGATGCACAACCCTCATCATATTCTTGATAATATTACTCCAGAAGAAGCTTTTACAGGTATCAAACAAGACATCAGTCATTTTAAGATTTTTGGTTGTCCTGTCTATATACATGTTCCTAAAGAGAAAAGATGTAAGCTAGAACCTTCAGGAAAGAAAGGCATCTTTGTTGGATATAGTGAGTTTTCAAAAGCATATAGGATTTATATTTCAGGTCAAAAGCATATTGAAATCAGCAGGGATGTTACTTTTGATGAAGATGCAGCTTGCAATAAATCTAAAGAATCTAACTTGGAACTTGAGTAAGAAGATATTGAGCCTTCTCAAGATATAGACATGACTGCCTCAAATCCACTTTCAGAGATTCAGAGGGAGCATACAGATTTAGAAGAGTTTGCTGATCCGATTGATCCAATTGACTCTTTTGATAATTCAGCAAGTCCTAGTAATGTTTCAGCTGGCAAGAAAAGACCTCTATGGGCTAAGAACACCATGGAAGAGACTGAAAAATATGCAACCCCTCGTGGCACTTTTAGAGAGAGTAAAAGGCCTCATAAATTTGCAAATTATGTATCTCTGACGAGTCATATCATTGCTTCTGAACCATCTAATTTTGAAGAAGCTTCAAATCAGCAAGTGTGGAAGGATGTTATGTTGGAAGAATACCAATCCATTATCAAAAATGATGTTTGGGATATTGTTCCTAAGCCTGAAAGTAAATTTGTGGTTTCCTCTAAGTGGCTATTTAAAATCAAGCATGCAGCAGATGGAAGTATAGAAAAACACAAGGCAAGATTTGTGGCTAGAGGGTTCTCACAAAAAGAAGGTATAGATTATGATGACACCTTTGCACCAGTAGCTCGTTATACCTCTATTAGAGAAATCATAGTTGTTGCCGCAATTAAGCGTTGGAGTCTTCATCAAATGGATGTTAAAACAACATTCTTAAATGGCACTATAAAAGAGGAAGTTTATATAGAGCAGCCAGAAGGGTTTGTTATTAAAAAAGTTATCTTAGAGGAAGTTTATATAGAGTTGAAAAAGGCCCTGTATGGTCTTAAACAAGCACCACGTGCTTGGTATGAGAGAATTGACAATTATCTTTTGAGCCTGAGCTTCCTCAAGAATGACGCTGATCCAAATTTATACTTCAAGGTATGCGATGGAAAAGTGTTGATTCTGGTGCTCTATGTGGATGATTTATTTCTTACAGGTGATAATGATCTCATTGTCAAATGCAAGGAGTTAGCTTCTGAATTTGAAATGAAAGATCTTGGTCTTCTTCATTATTTCCTTGGGCTTGAAGTGTGGCAAAGAGAAAATGAAATTATTCTAAGCCAAGGAAAATATGCAATTGATATATTGAAAATGTTTGGCATGTTAGAGTGCAAGTCAATGGTTACTCCTATAAAAGTAAATCTGAAAAAGTTGCATGAGGAGGCAGCACTTTCAGATTTAGTTGATCCTTCCCTATATAGGGAGTTAATTGGCTCCTTAATGTATTTGGTGAATAAAAGGCCTGATACTTGTTATGCAATAAATACCTTAAGTCAGTTCATGTGTGAACCAAGGCAACTTCATTTTGTAGCAGCAAAACATATATTGAGATATATTTGTGGTATAGTGGGTTTTGGTTTAAAATACTCTTCATGTAGGGAGCTGAACTTGCTAGGCTTCACTGATTCAGATTGGGCAGGTTGTGTACTTGATAGAAAGAGTACTTCAGGATGTTGTTTCAGCCTAGGTTCAGTTGTAGTTTCTTGGTGCAGCAGGAAACAATCTTGTGTGGCTCAGAGTACAGCTGAAGCAGAGTATGTTGCAGCATGTGTGGCTGCAAGAGAAGTTGCGTGGCTTCGAAAACTGTTTGGACAACCTTTGGATCCTACAGTGATATTTTGTGATAACCAAAGTTGTGTGAAGCCTTCGGTTAATCCTGTCTTTCATGACAGAGCTAAACATGTGAAAATCAAGTATCACTATTTGATAGACATGGTTCAAAGGAAGGCAATTGAACTTAAGTACATCTCTACAGAGGAGTAGACTGCATACATTCTTACCAAGCCACTTCCAAGGGTGAAGTTTTGTTATTTCAGAGAAAAGCTTGGTATTGTTGAGAATGTTGCTCTTGCTGAGAAAGAGTTAGCTTCAGTGATTCTTGGTATATAATTAATGAGTTCTTCTCTGTGAGAGAAGTTCGAGGTGCAATCCCTTGTTAAGGAGTTCTTTGCGAGAGAAGTTCGAGGTGTAATCCCTTGTTAATGAGTTCTTCTCTGTGAGAGAAGTTCGAGGTGAAATCCCTTGTTTCCACCCTCTGGGAGTAACTATGATGGATCCACCCTCTGGGAGTAGCCATGGTGGAAGTCATATGTGTGACTCTATGACTTATATTGTGTTATTTCTCATCCTCTAGGAGTAGCTATTGTGAATATTGTTATGCTGAGATAACAATTTTGTTTTAAAATCTATGATGAGATTTTGTTGACATTCTTTTTATTGCAGCTAGATGCTTTTGTCATGAGATGACTAATTGAAGAACTCTCTCATGCTAAGAGGGAGTGTTAAAGTATGAGTTGCTGCAAGAGGTCTTTTTCCCTTAGTTACCGGATTCATGCAGTAGCCCCCTGATCCGGGTCCGGGTCCGTTACGGGTCCGGATTCACGAGCCGGTCCGTGATGGATCCGGGCAGGGTCCTCTTTTTGGCCTGTGGGTCCGGATGGATCCGTGGCCCGCGGATCCAGACGGATCCACAGGTCTAAATGAGGACCCTGCCCGGATCCATCACGGACCGGGTAGGGAATTCGAGGATCCCGCGTGGACCCGGGCGAATCCATAAGGATCCCGCGGCCAGCCAAGATGTAAAGTGGTAACATTAAGACGTTTTTTTGCCTTGAAAAATAACTCTCGGAGCCTTTATAAAATAATTAAAGTCGGTTGAGCTTTCGGGGGTGCTGCCCCTGAAAACCCCCGCGGGGGCGCTGCCCCTCGACCCCGCCATGTACTGCGATAGGGAGCGCAGCCCCTTGACCCCGTCTTGGGGGCTTCGCCCCCAAACCCACATTTAATAATTTGGGGTGGAAACTACGCAAATAAAAGTGGGGAAAACTTAACCTTCGACTCTTATTAGGCTCCATATAGAAGATGATGATGATGAAGAAGAGAATCAGAATATCAATAAATTATTAATCCATTAGTTGAACTTCAAACAATGATACTTGAATTGATGTTATGAATCTTTGAGATTTGGCATTGATCAATGATCAACCATCATAGATTCATACCTAGGATGCCGGTTCGGGTTCGAATTCGGGTTCGAGTTCGAAGAACCGGTTCGCCGGTTCGACAAAATTTTGAAAAAGGGGTTTTTGGGTTCGGGTTCGTTTTTTCAAAAATATATATATATATATATATATATATATA
>MU223102.1:417810-452640 GCA_018584345.1 Thuja plicata
GCCCACACTTTTCATTGTCTTTACATCTGCCAAAGGCATTCCTTATTCACTGTCTTTACTTACAACCACAACACTTATTCACAACTACACAACACTTCTTCACATCTACACAACTACACAACACTTACTACAGTGATGATGCTCACACTTATTTATAGTGATGATTCTCACAAATGTGAAGCATTGGACATCAGAAATCACTTAGGACTCCAAGCCAAACACCCCTAATATGACCACAGAATTTCCTTCAAAATTAACCAAACCACAGTGATCAGTTACAAAGGAAGGAGACTACTGGATTGAGAAACCATTTCCTCTCCCATTTTTGTTGTGTACATTCTGAGAAACTATGAGATTGATTCCGGAACTGTACAATCTATTGGCTCTGGGAAAAAATATTAGCAGGTTTAATTTAGTTGCAAACATCTATTTTTTTGTTTGTTTAGCTGTGAAAGAGTTATATACTTGAATGTGTATGTGCTGCTGCAAACACTAGTCCACATACCAATTCAAAGACAAAGCTATTTGAGTAAATGTCTATCCATGGAAACACATTAAAGTGTGAAGGAGAGTAAAAATGAGAAGCAAATTGGGGTGCTTATTACAATAGCAAATTGAGCGATAAAGACAGTGGGACAAGAGGTATTTGATTTATATGATTATTATTGCTTAATTTGAGTGTTCCAACTTAATTTCTTTTTTATGGTTTGTTACAGCTCCTTAATTCACAAGATTACATACACATACAAAAATGAGCAAGAGCATACACAAAATTCAAGACTACATCCTATTGAAATCTTGGCAGGAGGACCAATTGCCAGACAGGGAGGTCTAGGTGCAAGTTTTTCCAAACGTAAAGAACTGTAAGAAGCATATCTATAACTAACATCGAATGCTAAATTATCCCAATGAAAAAACACATGTTCAATGTATCAAATAAACACAAAATTGTATCAAAAGATTTTGCATCCTAACTAGAGTCCTCCAAACTTCCGTGTAATGTATGCGACTCTCTCCCCTTCATCCATTCTCAAGAACCCTTTAGCTCTGGCAGGATCACCCAAAAAATTCTCATATGCATCAAGCATAGTACCTTGGGTAAGATCAGGGATGGCTTTTAGTGCATTATACACATTATCTGCATCAGTTTGCAAAGTAGAGTTTTCTATTTCCAGAGGCTCTCTAAGTCCTGCACCCAATTCTCTGATCACTTCGAAAATTGCATCCATGGATCCTACCATGCTTGCCTTCTTCCTCTTTGGCATCCTTGTCGATGATGTTGAAGGGTTCTCTCTGCCACTTGCACCAGATTGGTTCGATATAGGTGTATCAATACCATCATCGGCCAAATCAGCAGCAGACTGAAAATATGGACTATCGATACCATGATAAGTGGCATCTTCCTCATCATTGAGATCTACGGCCTTGTCCATAAGGTTCCCTTCTTCTGTCTCTTGAGTTGTTGCAGCTATGGTGCCCTCAGCTATATCATTCCCCACAATGAAGGCTAATTCTTTGTAGTATTGAAACGACTGTCTCTTATACACTCTGGCATTTTTAAATTCCTTTCTCTGTATGATGACATAACGATTGAATTCATTATTTGTCTTTCATTAGTAAATATATATATTCAACTTAAAAGAAGAGACTTTAAGACCATGTTACCTTCAATAACTCATCCCAAACACTATCATCATCATCCATAGATTGAGTACTCTCATTCCACGCAAAACTTCTTGTATTCTTCAAGTCTTTCATTATTCTATACCCTTGCTTCCAAGTTTTCAACTTGTTCTTGAAGTTATCCTTGGATAAGTTCATTTTCAACTCTGCATTGAACCTCCTTTCAATGGCGGTCCAAGCTTCTTTTTTGAAACCCCCTTCAGCCTTTTTTCCAAGTTGCACTTGCTCTTGGAGCAAGTCTAAAAAGTTGCGTTCCATTTCTTTGGTCCACAAAACCTTCTTGCAAGAAGAAGAAGAAGATCGATGGCTGACTTAAACGTTAGCATCCATGCTCATCAATAGATCCGTGTATGACATACCTGAGTCACACACACAAGATAATAATGATGTCAATTGTAACATATCACAACGACACTAGATATGTCATAACGACACTAAAGATAACATGACAACACTAAATGTGTCATAACAACATTAAATATAACACGACAACATTAAATATAACAACATTACATATAACATGACAACATTAAATATAACAGCATTGAATATAACACGACAACATTAAATATGTGCTAACAAAATTAAATATAACATGATAGCATTAAATATAACAACATTGAATATAACACGACAACATTAAATATGTCATAACAACATTAAATATAACACGACAACATTAGATATAACATGAGAGCACTAAATATGTCATAACAACAGTTAATATAACCTGACATGCCTGAATATATGATAATAACGGTAATATAAAATAGACTCCTCAATTATTAAGTAGATATATTTCAGTTCGTGAAAATTATGAAATCTGACATTAAAGTTTAAACTTTGTCATAGTAGTTATTCAAATGACTAAGATCGAGATCTGTAGTCTGCCCACATCCTTCTTGCTATTTCATCTCAAAATTTCCCCCAATCATCTCTCTCACGCTGACTCATCCCATATGTATCCAACATTGGGACATCTATCCGATCACGACCATCTTCCTCTTCGATTTCTACCTCGGATGGAAGGCCGTCCTCTATCATAAGGAAGTTGTGTAGTATGCAACATGTCAAAACAATATTTATTTGTGTCATGATTTGATACGACGTCGCATGCTTCAGGATAGGAAAATGCTACTTCAAAATCCCAAATGTACGCTCTATTGCATTCCTGAGCGAGGAGTGTCGATGGTTAAACAAATCTTGTGGTGTGTTTATTGGGCTTGCTCTTGAAAAATCCTTTAGGTGGTAAAGTGTGCACCGATAAGGCGTGAGAAATCCCAGTACATTTGGATATCCAGCATCCACTAAATATCATTTTCCTACATAGAATTAAGTATATTGTCATAACGTTGTGTTATTTTTTATATGCTCCACTATATAATCATACTTACATACCTGGGGGAACTACTAGTGGATCCGATCTCGAGAGAGCCAAGGCTAGAACACGACTATCTACAACAGACCCTTCCCAACCAACAAGGATGTATTGAAACTTATAATCAAATGAACACACTCCCATAACATTCTGTGACAAGTTGCCTTTTCTATCATGATATTTAGCTTGTATGTTGACATCGACAGTGACTGGCATATGGGATCCATCAATTGCTCCCACACAATCCCGTGGTCAGAAAATTAATTATGTTAATGAACACACGATAAAAGGATTACAACTCGATCAAACAAAATTGAACCACTAGGAGATATACCTTGAAGTATGGATTAAAGCGGTTCTTCCCACTGATTTTTGGAGGAGTGTTTGGACCAGGGGGTATAAAATAATCTGCATGGAGTGCTAAGATATCCCTCAAGACCTTGTGGAAGTAACGACTTACTGTCTCTCTGGAGTGCCCAAAGTTATGGGCAATCTTACGATTCCTCAGATTGTGGCCAAGAGTATGGAGGAACATGACTAATTGTTCTTCTAACGTGAGGTTTTTTGTATCTCTAATGCTTCCTTTTTGCCTTAAAATATTAGCTAGATGAAAGAAGGCTTGTCTACTCATGCATATTTTGGATGAATCACAGAGCGATCTGAAATGTAGATGCAAAAAAATACACAATCTTATCTAGAAACAACATGAGATATGGAGATATACAATGTGAGAAGGGAAGGTTAGTGGCTCTGAAAGGGGGAATAATGTATTAACAAGGCAAGGCTTAGGAAAAAGGGAATTATTGATGATATGTGAAGAAATGTTAAGTTTATAGAAATTGTCATAGGAGATGACAAGTAAGAACAATACCATACTCAATTAAGAAAGGAGGGAGAATTTTAATTGGTTGGTTTAAGAATTATATAATTGTTTGGAGAAGAATAAAGGAATAGGATAATTTATTTTTTTAGAAATAGGAGCAATGGAATTAGGGTACTTAGGTTGGGTCCTGGGTGTTGTTAGAGACAATATTAAGGATACTTGTGAATTATTGTTGCCTTCTCCCTTTGTTGCACCTGTTTTAGTGCCTATGGATTTTGAGGGTGAGTATGTCTCTGGTTTGGGCATTACTTCTGGTGCAAGGGTATCTACAACAGAGGTGCTTTCTGGGTCAGGTACTTGTACTTGTTCTCACTAGGTACTCTATTGGGAGACATGTTTAATCTTGTTGATGGGAGAAGCTTTGCTCATGTTTTTGTTGCTACTCTTCCTCCCAAGGTGAAATCTCAGCCTCTTTCCTGTGCCAAGACCTCTCTTGTGGTAGTATGTGGCATGGATGTGGTGGATAATGTGGGCTTCTACCAATATTGTAGGTTGGTTTGTATATTTTCTAGTTTCTGGACCTCTTTATTGAATCTTCATCATTGGGTGGTTGATTCTTGGAGATCCTTAGTTCTTGGTAACATTGATCATTTCCCTTGTGCTAAGGGGTTTTTTTAATTTCTACTTTGGTTTCTTCTGTGGAACAGGATCTAGTGATGAGCAAGTTGTGGGTTTGGGGGACTCATTCCCTTTTACCCGAACCCTGGACAACCTCCCTCAACCCTCTTAGTGAACAATTCAAAGTGCATCCAATGTGGGTTTGTTTCTTCAATATCCCTCTACTTTTTTGGAATAATTCTTGTATTCAGGCTATCGACAACTGTATTGGTTGTTTCTTAAAGGTGGATGATATCATGGCCTCAATGGGTCTCTCTACCTATGCTTGAATTTTGATTGACATTGGCATATATACACCTCTTTCTAGAGATGTGGTCCTTATGGTTGGGGATAGGCCATGGACTCAACCATTTGATTATGATGAGGGTCTCCACTTCCAATGTCATCAATGCTTTTCTACTAGTCACTTGACAACTGATTATTTTGTCTCGCGCTGTAAAGGCATTGTCACTTGGTGGAAGGAAGCTAATCATGAACATCTGACTTTCATAGGTTAAAACTCTTCCTCTAATGAATCTTCACAAGTTAATGACATGAACCTCCTTAGGATGATGTTCTTGTTGCTGTTTTGGTCTCCTTGAAGCTTGTAGGTCATATCCCACCTCCTGCTTCTAGTGTAGCCTCTTTTTTTCCACAAGGACCCTTCTTTGTCTATTGCTCTTGTTCTGTGTCAACCTTTGGTTGAAGATGTGCAACTTTGTTAGCATTCTACGCTTTGTGTTGACAGTCTTACAAAGAGAATTTCCCCACTTGGTTCCCCTTGTGGTGGGGATCCTAGTGATATTATTTCCTAGATGATGGTTTGACAACATAGGAAAGATCATTCTCCATTTTCTCATTCTCCTCCCCACATTGTGGGTGAGTTGTCTACCCCCTCTTGATGTTATTTACTAGCTGTTTTGCTAGTGTGTTGTTCATAGTCTTTTTTTACCTTGTTGTTTGTGATCTTTTTTATTAGTCTTTGTAAGGGATGATACCCTTGTTTTTCTACTTTTTAATATTAAAAACAATGGCATTAGGGTAATAGTATAAAAAATAAGATGGCACATGAATAAAATTTGCAAAAGATTTTTGCAAAAACTCTCATTTGTTTGAAATGTGCTAGGAAAAACTTCAAGGTAGATCAAAAGGAAGATAAAAGGAACACCAAATCACATGAATAACTTCCCCATGCCATGAAAAATGAGTTGAAGAATGAGTGGAAGTCATGAATTGATGAGGAACGAGATAAGATTCAACACTAGAGAAGTAGGAATAATACCATTAGGAGAATAAAATATCCCGTTCAATAAGGAAGCAAGAGCATGTGGATCTTGAAGAGCTCCAAGTGGCCACGTGAGTGATTCAAGTATCACTAGGTCAAGAAAAACTAGTAAGGTGCAATTTTGTAACTCTGAATTCAAAATAGCTTTCATCAATAGCAGTGTGCCTCAAGGGATGTGCAATTTTCATCAAATGGGCTGGAAGTTTCTAGCAAGGTCAAAAAACCAAAAATGATGGTTGGATAATTGGGGGACAATGATAAAAATAAAATATCTAGCTAGGGGTTTTTAGCTCATAGAATGCACGAGAGAGTTAAAAACATAGATTTTTAGTGAAGAAAGTTGAATGATGAATGACTTTGGCTTCTACATGACATATTGGGTTCCCAATTTCAATCCCATCAATCATGAAATTGGAAAACACCGATGCATGAGTGAGATTATACAATCTCCCTCTTGAGTACTAGGATGAAGAATCCCTTCAAAAAATCAAAGAAGCTTTGGGATATTTCATTAAAGTTAATAATATTTTCTTTAAAGGATATTTTCCTATGTATACCATAATTTGTGTGGCCATGGAGCCAAACTTACCCTTCTTAGAAGACCTTGAACTCATAATGGAGCTAGGAATATGGAGATAGAAGGTGAAACTCGATCTATGTACATGATTTTGCATGTGGTGCATGGAAAGTGGACATTTGTTAGTAGATTGGTGGAAGGCATAGCTCAATACTAAAGAAAAAGACAAGCAATAGGAAAAAGATGAACACGAGACCCCAAACCCATTTGACAGGACAAAAATTTTGGGAGACAATACTTAAAGTGAAAACAAAGAACAAACATAAGCAAGGATAGTTATGCATAATACAGTCTTGGAGAAGATCCATAATTAGGATATAGACAAATCACTAATACATTAGTATTGGGCTATAATCTATTTGGGATTATCAACAAGTGTATCTCTTTATTTGAGTCCAAACAAGATAAGCTATATTTAGTCCTAGGACTGAATGATGGAGGAGAAATAGATAAATGAAACTACCCTTTGGAATAAGGAGAGATCAAAGACCTAGAATAAGCAAAGTCTCCTAAGAACTGAAACCTAGCAACAAAGGATTATGGAGACTTAAGGACCCCCGAAGAGCTAGCGTAATCTCAAACAAAGTTAACCAATGAAGCCCTATATTTTGGAGGCTCAAAGAAGAGAGGGAAGAAAAACCAATGAGGAAAAACTAAGCCAATATGAAGATGCATAAGAGAAGAAAAAAATAAGTATGATGCTGAAATTTAGTAAGGGAAAGATCCTTTCTAGCGAGTTCCCAATTTCAATCCCATCAACCAATGAAGCCAATAAGAAAATAGGAAAATAAGTAAGGGAAAGGGTTCCCAATTTCAATCCCATCAATCATGAAATTGGGAAACACCGATGCATGAGTGAGATTATACAATCTCCCTCTTGAAAACTGAGATAAGAAACCCTTCAAACAATCAAGGAAGCTTTGGGATCTTCCATCAAAGTTGATGAGATTTTCTTTAAAGGATATTTTCGTATGTATACCATAATTTGTGTGGCCATGGAGCCAAACTTACCCTTCATAAAAGACTTTGAACTCATAATGGAGCTAGGGATATGGAGATAGAAGGTGGAACTCGATCTATTTCCTGGATTTTGCATGTGGTGCATGGAAAGTGGACATTTGTTAGTAGATTGTTGGAAGGCATAGTTAAATACTAAAGAAAAATAAAAGTAATAGGAAAAAGATGAACACAAGACCCCAAACCCATTTGATAGAACAAAAATTTTGGGAGACAATACTTAAAGTGAAAATGATGAACAGACATAAGAAAAGATAGTTCTGCATAATGCAGTCTTGGAGGAGATCTACAATTAGGATATAGACAAATCACTAATACATTAGTATTGGCCTATAAACTATTTGGGATCATAAACAAGAGTATCTCTTTAGTTGAGTCCAAACAAGGTAAGCTATATTTAGTCCTAGGACTGAATGATGGAGGAAAAATAGATAAATGAAACTCCCCTTTGGAAGAAGGAGAGATCAAAGACTTGGAATAAGCATAGTCTCCTAAGAACCTAAACCTAGCAACAAAGGAAGATGGAGACTTAAGGACCCCCGAAGAGCTAGGGTAATCTCAAACAAAGTCAACCAATGAAGCCCTATATTTTGGAGGCTCAAAGAAGAGAGGGAAGAAAAACCAATGAGGAAAAACTAAGCCAATAAGAAGATGCGGAAGGGAAGACAAAAATAAGTATGATGCTGAAATTTAGTAAGGGAAAGATCCTTTCTAGTGAGAAATTAACATCTCTTCATGGAATGTCAGGGGATTGAATGACCCTAACAAAAAGTGCTTGGTTGAGCACCAAATAGAAATTTATAATACCAATATCTACATACTTGATGTAGGAGCATCTTGGGTCCTTGGAAATTCTGCTCAACCAAAAAGATGTTTGTTTTGTTCCTTAGTTTTTTTGGAGGCTTCTTGGGAAATACTTTGTTGCTCGGGTCTGTCACTTAGTTATGCTTGTTCTGAGTTGGTCTCTATTGCTCTGGTTTTGTTGCTTGGGTTCTGTCGCTTGAGCATGCTTGTTTGTTTCCCATTTCTCAGGTTTCTCTTGTAACGCTCGGGTTTTTTTCTTGTTGCTCAGGGTGTTCTTTGCCCGAGTCACTCTGTTGCTTGGTCATCCTTTGCTCGAGTTGCTTATTTTGGAGTTGGATCTGGTGGCCGACTTCTTCAGTTAATTTTAGTGGTTTAATTGATTTGGGGTCTCTCATTGGGATTTGTGTGGACCTAAATCTTTGTCTCACTTATGGATTTGAGCGCCGACCTCTCTTGGTGGACTCTTGTATATATATTTTTCTTTGTTCTTAGTTTTGGAGAAGTTTTAGAATAGGATTGGGAAGATCAGATTATCTGTAAGTAGGTCTGTGACCTCACATGTATGAAGATCAATTTGTAATTCTTTGAATATATAGCCCAAACCAGGAAGGCCTTACAACCCAACATGTAATGATTTTGATCAATTAATGAAAATGATCCCTGTTATTTCTTCTCTCACTATGTTGTTGTTGCTTTCGCATTGTTTCTTCAAGATGGTTTGGTAGTTGGGAGAGCCTGTGGCCCCATTACGAACCCTGCCTTGCGTCAGGTGGTATAAGAGGATTGGTGAGTTCTAAGTTCCTTCTTGTAAACCCTAACCCTAGTTGGTATTGTTTTGGGGTATCAAATTGTGATATAACCTACAATTGTAGAGGGATTCAAGATGGTTCGTGGAGAGGAAATGCAGATCCAGGTCTAGCTGATATGCTTAGACAAATGGCTGCTAGATTGGAAGTTGTTGAGACAACCCAACATAGAGGAAGACATCTTGAAGATGTTAGTGATGATGAATTGGAAGAGGTTCAAGGTGAAGCTACACTTGCACATGTAATGAATTAAGAAGAAGAGAGATTCCTGAGAGATTTAACAAGTTTGAAATCCACACCTCAGTTTAATCCTCCCGAGTATAGTGGAAAATTGGACTCTAATGAATTGATTGACTGGATAACTAAGATGGAAAAGTACTTTGAATGTGAGAATGTATTAGAGGATAAGAAGGTGAAGATTGCAAGATCAAAGTTGAAAGGACATGCATCCTTATGGCGGGAACATCTGCAATTGGATCGAAAGAAGAAAGGTAAAGACAAAATCAAGGTATGGGATAAGATGGTAAACAAATTAAAAGCCAAGTTTCTACCTTGTGATTATTAGATTAACCTAATTAGGCGAATGCAAAGTTTGAAGCAGAAAGATAGATCCATAAAAGACTATACTGAAGAATTCTACAGATTGGATATCAGATCTAGACATGTTGAAGATAAAGTGGAAAGAGTATCAAGACACTTGAATGGATTGAGAAGTTCTATACAAGATGAAATCAGTCTGTTCAAGATGGAAAGCATTGAGGAGACATATCAATTTTCCCTAAAAGATGAGGAGAAGTTGAACAAAAGATATGAACAAAGGCAAAGAGGTAGAGGTGGTAGATTCCCTAGAGGAAGAGGTATATCTCATGGTGAAAATAGTAGATCTGAATTAGACAAGTCAATTTTAGACACATCTCAAGACAAGGGAAAGACTGAATGGAAAGGTGGAAGTTCATACCAAAGAAGAGGAAATTACTCCAGAGGTGGATATAGCAGAAAAAGGTTCCAAGTAACTTGTTACAATTGTGGTGAGGAAGGACATAAATCCTTTGAGTGTAAACATGCAAGCAAGAAAGGAAATAGTAGAAGAAATGCATTGGTGCAAGAGGAGTCACCAAATGAATTTGAGAAGGAAGGAAATATCATGATCTGAAGGGTACTATGGAGTGAGAAGGATAAGAAATATCATGTCAGGAAAAGTTTGTTCACGACCAGATGTAGAGTTGCAGACAAAGTTTGGAAGGTGATTGTTTATAGTGGAAGCTCAGAGAATCTAGCATATGAGGAAATGGTTACAAAGATATAGTTGGAGAGGATAAAACATCCGAAGCCCTATCAGATCTCATTGATCAAGGATGAGCATACATTAATGGTGAGTGAACAATGTTTTGTGAATCTAAAAATTGGAAAGTATTAGGATAAGGTGTTGTGTGGTATTATGCCTATGTATTGTTGTCATATTTTGTTAGGTAGACCTTGGAAATATGATAGACATGCCATACATGATGGAAGATTGAATAGATATTCTATTTGGGTTGATGGTAAGAAGCAAGTTTTGTTACCTGTTGACAAGAATTCGTGACGACCTTGCCAATGGTACATGAGTTATCACCAGATACTGGAGTATCGGCTAACTTCGCCTGAAGAGGCATTCTGGAGAGCTAACTCTCTTGGCCTCCAAGAACTTGGTTACCAGGTCACGACAGTGCGGGATTAGCTTAGTTGGAAAAATACATGTTTGTTTTTAGGGGATAGTTGGTTTTGACTCGTAGACCTTCGAAGCTTTGGGGATAATGGGCTCCCTGTAAGCATAGTTAGTATTCAACAAAGAAATAACAAAAGATGAGACAGGGTTAGTACAAATTTATAACTATATCCATGACATATGTTCTCCTAACATCAAATAAGTTCCAGATAAAATAAACAATGGATACTAGATATACATGCAATCCTCAATCATAGATATATTAGTAGAAAAACAAAGTATTTCATTGAATCATTACAGAACTGGAACAAAGGACATAAGGAAGCATACAACATGAGAAGTGTTTCGCTAACTCCTAGATCAGAAACAACATAGAGCTCAGAGCTGAATGGTGTTCCTCATTCTTTCATTAAATTCAAATCCAGTTTGACTGGTAGTTACGCTAATGGCTCCAAGGGAGCATTGATCTATTATGAACTTATGAGAAAACAAGATTTCTAAAAAGACTTAAAGCTTGCATTACTAGTGGATAGCTAAATCATCAATTCGTCGACCCTTCAAAATGGTGTCAGACACTGTATTTATAGAGAAATATAACTACCTAAAGAGCTTATGCCAGATATTTACATTATATTACATTATTTACAGCTGGTACTACCTACGGTGTTAGAATTTCCCAATATAATACAATCATTCGAGACGAGAAGAGAAGAAAGAAAGGAAAGAGCCCCAGGAAAACCACTATTGGAAAGAGTGTCATTGTACTATAGACGTGATAGAGCTTCCTTAGGTGACCTAGGCCATACACCCTCTTTAATTCTCTTTTGTACCTCAGTGACTTGGGCAAGTGGAGGTACGCCAGAGAGTAAATGCCAGTACGACGCCTCGGGACTCGAGAGGTTTCTACAGTGAACCAATGGGCTAATAGTGATTAGTCATGCCAAGAAGGATAGGTATGAACTTGGAAGAATGCTATGGATAGTGATTTGTTAGCTCAAGGGAGCTGTCAACACTCATCACTATAAAGAATACAAAAATTGGGACCCAGGGATCAGGGTCCGGGAGCTTACGCTCAAAAAATAAAGAATGAGAACTGTTGGAAATATTTTGTTGAAGGATCCCTAGATTCTGGGATATCTTATTGGCCTTTGAACTTTTTATATGCCTCCAAAATCTGGAGAGTGTCATCTTCTTCTATATCCTTCAAACAATCACGATGATCCACAGATCCTTCAAAATGGAGGTCAACACTATCGACCTTATCTTTCAAATCCATAGCCACCTTGGTTGCATCATGGGATTTGAGAAACACTTGGGAGAGTCCCACCATAGTGGCACTATCAATATTTCCCCCAGATCATAATTGAGCCTCGATCACTTCATTGAACTTACCAATTACGGAATCCACAGGAGTGTAAGTCCTGGGGCTGAGAGGATTAGCTGATGTAATTTCCTGGATGAGGGCAACATATTGATCCAAAGGAGTCTATATCACCTACAATTATTCCTCTAACACTCGTACCAGTTACTTTCCAGTTTTGACTTTGAATGCAAGTCTAGAGTATTGAGTCTGGAGGAATCCATATGATACATCCCCTAAAATGCCAGTATTTATTAGCTCGTCTTCCCCGAGATCTAGAATCTCTGACGAAATATCTCTCCAATATTCATACTTCTTGATCTCTCCCTACCACTGGGGAAGGGTGGCCTCTATCTGCTTCACTAGATCATTTGCCAGGAAAAAGTCTTGGAGAGACTCAGACAAGAAACTTCTTATTGCCCCCACTTGATGAGTGATCCACTCATCCACCACTAATGCCTTCTTTTTCATGATCTTTAGAGCATCACTATCACTCTGTGGTAGCTGTGTCCTCGGGACTGAGGGTCTAGGTGTTTCAGAGGTGAGGGTGTGCACTAATTCTGCCAGGAGTCTGGAAAGGTTGGCATTGGCTGCTTTTAACTCTTGGATCTTATGAGACTACTTCTCATATCGGGCCCAAATAGCCTGACCTGCTTCACTTAGGAGGTCCAGTTCCCCCTATTGACTTATTTTGCTTAGAGACACCTCCATGATCACATATTATTTGGTAGCTACCTGAGAATCCTCTTTTCCTACTGAAGGGGCAATGATTGTTGCCACAACGTTGTCGTCTGGGGCCCTTCTAGTGTTGTGAAGGGTACAAGCCTTCTTAGGTTTCTTGGGAATTTTTCTTTCAGCCAACATCTCAGTAAGTGATAGTGGGGCCATGATAGTAGTTGGGGCTTTCCTTTTTTGGGCTTCCACTAAGCACTGCGGTGGGGCGTCTACCCCGCTTGTCATCATCATCCCCAAGCCTAAAGTGTCTCTGGAGTTCAATATAAGTCCACCCCTTAGCGTATTTCCCATTCATGTATAGGTGGGGTCCTTTTCTATGTGTTATTTACCTCCCTCCACATCACCTTCCAGAATGATGTCCTCTGGTGGACTAGTTGGAGGGGGAGGGAGAGGCATTTCATTGAGATCTACCTGCTGAAAAATGGCCGCAAATTGGTCGGCCGCCACGTCTGGTGGTGCGAGCAAGCCCTGATTACCAGTTAAGTCTGAGGGGGAAGAATCAGAGGTTACAGTTGTTCCCGAAGGCCAAGTTCCCTCTTCAGCCAATACTTGTTCTAAAAATGGGTCATTCCTTTGTTCTTGTAATGCTTCCTTTCCAGCTTCATCAAACCGGGGCTTGCCTTCTTCTCGGGCCCCCACAACTTCTAGCCCTGTTGACTCAAGTATGTGGACTTCAACTTCTTGTCCCTCTATTTCTTCTATGGCATAGTCAACCATACCCTGTAATTCTCTGAGATTGCCCATCGGGAAGAAATCGTCGATGTTGATCTGTGCTATCTCTGGGTTACTCACTGGATGATCCTCCTTTTTGGAGGAGGAGGAGGTTGAAAGAACGTCAACCTCTGGTACATGTTCAGGCTCTGGGCCTAGATTCTTTCTCTATGGGGACCGAATTACCTTTTGTTTCTTTCTCCTTTTAAGTGACACTTCAAGTTCTGCAGCTATCACTACTCTAAAAATTTCTGATTCACATTCTGCACTTAATAAAATAGCCAAGGAGGGAGAGCCTCCCGGTGGGGGATTGGAGCCTACCGAGATAGATCCAAGACCAAAAATCACTCTGACATTTGCTGCATCCATTAATTTTTGGGAGTGCTCCAAATTTTTTCCCAACTGCTCCATAAGGGTAGCCAAAAAAGGGTCTGGGGTCGGAGGTGGGACACCAACCTTCTTCTTATCGTGGGATTTGGATTGCTCCAAGGCCTGTGAACTTGAAGATCCCAAACTGTTCTTGTCCAAACGGACACTCTTCAGGAAGACCTTCTTGAAATATGAGTGATTGTGCTCAATTACTACTCTTGAGATGGCCTCAATATCCAACATTTCTGGTGTATCCCAATCCACCAGAGGGAGGTCCATCTTATCTACACCTGTTTCTTTATACTCGGGGTCCTGTGGGGGCCCAGTGTTTGAAAAAGTCTATTGGAATGTACGGAGCTTGAGCTATTGCATCATCCCTTTTGTTATCCTGGTGTAGTATCACTTTTAGACATTGTAATCTTCTTGGCAGTTGGCCTAGAAATATTTTATGTGCCGAACATGGGGGTTCACCCCCTTTGGCATCAACCTTGCCAATCGCCCAACGAGATCATAATCCTTACAGCAGAAAAAATATTTTTCTAAGTTAAGACTGCTTAGCTCATTTTTGGCTCCCCGGGCTGTGGCTAGGGAGCAAGAGTTTTCCCCACAAATGAAAGGGAATGTCAGGGTAGTAACTTTCTTGATGGAAGCCAAGGCATGTGCCTCCAAAATCTGCCCACAGAAATTTAACAAAACTACCAAATCCCCACAATGCTTGGGTAGCAAGAAGGGCTCTCCTGAGAAGCCGGATACCCGAATGTACATGTGATGGGAAAATTGGATTAAGTAACATCCCCACACACCAACCATACTCATAGCCTGTAGAGATAATCTGTATCCATGGTCACCAGTGATCGCCTTGATCCCATGAAAGATGAAGGTGTCATTAACTCTGCAAAAATGTGGGAAGCTCTGGTCCCACTGAATCTAGGGGAAGTGGTCCCATGGAGAGACCTGAACAGGTCCTTCCCCGAGAACATCAACCATTGTCAACCCTTAGATCCCCTAGGATTTCCAGGCAAGTGGCCAGAGGATGTAGGAAGTCATGCAAAACTTCCGCTCTATGTCGACCCTCCTCAGTTGGGCGTCTACATGTTTGGAAATGATATCAATCCAGTTGAAGTGAGCCTTGTTGGTGGTCATACCATATAAGAAGTAATACATCTAGGGGGAGAATTCTCACCCATGTCTTCTGCATCCTCATACTGCAGGAGGGCCTCAACCTTGGTGAGAGAAACAACTCCCGCAAATTATGGGATACGCCACCCTCTGGTAGTGGCATCATGGTCCAATGTGACGATGGGCACCAGGAATCTGAGGGGAGTAGGGGACACCACCTCAACAATCATACCGCCTTGGCGATAACCCCTAGCCAGGAGCAAAATTAGCTCCAGCGCTTGTACTGAGCATGGAAAACTAGCTTCTTGAATGATTCTGGATGCCGCTAAATTAACTGAGATGGAGTCATTGGAGAGTCAAAGTTGATAGATTTCCTGAATAAGGCCCTGCAATTCGGCCCAAGTACCGACTTTTGCGTCAGTGATCTCTTTCAGTGGAGACTCAATCTGAGACCCATGGATTGTCTTGTTATTATTATATTTTTGGGTTAGTGGGAGCTTTGCCAATGTCTTTTCTACCTTGTTCTTCTTGCTCATGTCTGCAGAGATACTTGGGAGTTTCAGACTCCCGAGAGGTGAAGATCCTAAATCCATTTCTTGCTTACTTTAACCTATATCTGAAAACCAGACCATCGTCAGTAAATAAACGTTGAGAATTTCTAGATTCTAGAGGCCTTGAGTAACTTTGCCCTTTTTACCTAAAATGAAGAATCATTAGAGCATCTTGAATGAGATCATATGTCCAAAATTCTATACAATTTTAACATATAAAATACTTCTTTCTTACCGAGGATCCAAAAAAATAACTCAAAAAGGAGGTTGTGTAAGGTAGGAAAGGCCATATTAATTAACATGCTTGACACTAATGCAACAAGACAACGACTACAAGGAATAAGACATGTGGCTTAGTTGTCATACCTTAACACGCACCTGCCCACTCGGCTGAGTAATGACAAAATCAGAAAACTATTCTGGCGTGAGTGGCATGAATTCCATTTGGGATGGGTTTTAATTTTTCATTCATGGGAACTAATTCTACCATTAAGGTAGAAAGGATAGAGGAGAGAGAAAATTTAACAGCCTGTGGATGAGACGACCTCTGGAATTGACACACTTACCTCCTCGTCGTCCAGGGCGTCACCAACCAGGGTGGTGAGCTTGGTTATTGGGAAGACATGGTTTGAGACCTCGTAAAGAATAAAAATGACAAATGGGTCCTTTATGGACAACACCCCTAACACCTGGTTGAGCAACAAATTCATAACAGAAGGCTTACAAGCAAAGATAAGGCATACAATGCGTTGTCGCTTTGCAAAACTTTTAGACTAGGGAAAAAACCACAATGAGATACCAGAGCTCGCACACTCTAACCTACAAGCCCACAAACTAAACTTCACAGAGCACACCCTACAGAATCTACCACTCAGGGCACCCACAAGCTATTTACAGCTTATATACAAAAAAGTACATGACCCGACCAAAACCAAACTGATTTACAGACTCTCCAACAGGGAGCGAACAATATTCACAGGAATTTATATCCCAGGAGGGTGAACACCTTTCCTTCCAAGATGGTCGGCTGCGAAGGGAAGAAGATGCACCAGACTCAAATACAACATCGTTCCAAACATTAGACACAACCTTGGAGTGGAAAGACAGATGAAAAAATACCAAGAGAAAACAAGAAACAACAGAAGAAAGGAAAATGACCCAGCCACACAAAATGGTGGCAAGCACGCCAAGAAAGAAAAGATGAAACTGATGAAACACACAAAGTAGACAGAAAACAAAAGGAAACATAAAAGAAACAAAGGGAGAAGCCCAAGAGGCCTACCTGAATCTTGAAATTTCAAATGGAAGGACCTACAATGGATTCACTCTGTCACCTAAACACTCCACCAGACTTGACAGACACACTACTACACCTTCTATCCAGAACGCTTCGCTCAGAAAACAAATTGCTTTGCTCTCCAGAAAAGCTCGCTAAAGGATAATTCGGTTGCGGTAAGTGTACAAATGACAAGGTAAAATTCCTTAAGTAATGCCTAGGAGAGCACATTAATTACCAAAAGTAACTTTGACAAACACATTGGAAACCGGGATCTGGGCTCACCAATGCCTAATGGTCGCTTTTCTTTTGAAGAAAAGAAATGATCGCTGGGTACAGAAAGTATGGAACCACCCACTTGGGAACGACACTCTGGGACACAGATCCCAGAAAAAAAAATTAACACATAAGGGAGAACAAGACCGACGGAGAGCCCTGGAGAGGCAAGGGACCAAGCCAAAAACAAAAAGGAAAAGCAAAAGAAAACCAAAAGGAGAAAGGAAGAAAAAACAGAACAAAAAAAAACAAGAAAGGGGGACCCGACATTTTGCACGCAAAATGTAGGGAAGGGTATGCATGACATAAAAAATGGTGATTCACTGGGACAGATGCCTCATGCATTTGAGAACTCCAGTTGTCTGGTTGAAACAGAGGGGACCTTATCATCAGTAGAGAAGTGGTGTCACAACGTAACTTCAGAATCGGGGAAACTTGCTGAGATGTTGATATCGATCTCTTCCACTAGTCCTAGGTGTTAGATGAAGGGATGAAGATAGAACCTGGTTGGAGAGAAAATAGAGAAAATGCACTAACATAGCAAATTCGACACCCTTGTAGGTATTTAATATTTTCCCAGATCCGGATCTTCCCGTCCCCAGCTCATTTTTTCCTTTTTTTTGTGAATGGGGGAGGCGGTACTACTTTCACCTGGGTCCTCAAGCTTAGCTTGATACCGTGGCGGTACTTCTTTCACCTCATCATCCTTTTGATTATTGAGTGGAGCAGGAAACATCCGACCCAAAGAAATTTTCAAGTTGTATTTTTTTCTACTTGGGCACCCTTCGCAGAGAGAGTGAAATCAATCTTTCTCTGAACCTCTTTAGTTCTTAGTATTTAAATAACTCCCCTTTCAAAATGAAAACTGACCTTTTTTCCCCCGGGGAGGAACATCAATATGTAGATCTGAGAAGATCCTCCGACATTCAAAATCCTGTGTGAAGAACTTCTTAGGTTGAGGATAAGGTATGATTCATGTACCATTCAGTTCCGGACCACTAGAATGCGCGAGGGGAATTTCTCAACTTACGTGACTGTTATGCAAAGCGTACTGTTCCCACAAGAGAGGTCAAAATAGTAGGGACACCCAAAAGAAAAGAAACCAAAAAAAAAGAGAAAGGACAAACATGACACCAAAAGACCGGGGCAAAAGCCCCCGAAAAACTATTTACAAGCGAGGGCGTACCGGAGCGACACAACTAAAAGCTACTTACAAAGGGTATATACATATGATACATTTCCCACGTAGGAGTTTTTTTTCCTACCTCACTCAAAGTAATGTTTGAATAACTGCCCATTGACAGGTAGCGGGACAACTTCTCCAGTCAAGGAATTGAAGCGATATGTGTTGGCTCCACAAATTTTGGAAATTGGATAAGGTCCAAGCCAAAGCCTCTAGAACTAGGTATGCTTACCTTTATTCTCTCGGGATTTGTCCCACAAGAGGAATAAGTCTAAGAGTTGAAATTCCTTGAATTGGGCTCTCTTGTCAAACCACCATTTGACTACAGCTTGGTGCTTTACAAAATATTCCAGTGCACGATCCCTTTGCTCTTCTATCCATACCAGGTTCAGGAGACGTACCTCAACGATGTTATCCTGCTTGTTGAGCTCTTGCATGAATTATAGGAATGGGATTTTTAGGTTCATAGGGAACACTGGATTTAATCCATACACCAGATGAAATGGGGAAGTCCACAAAGTGGCCTTGATTTAGATGCAATCTGCCCACAAGGAAAATCTCAATTTTTGATGCCAGTCTCAGGGATTCCTTTCAAGCTGGTGTTTGATTACCTCTAAAAGGTTCTTGTTGGTTGATTCTGCTACCCCATTTCCCTGTGGGTAATAATTACTAGAGAACTTCAGGGTAACATTCCTATCATAGGCCCAGTCTAGTAGTTGAGTAGAGGAGAACGTTGGGCCGTTATCGCATACCAGGGAAAAAGGCATTCCAAACTTGGTGATGATATATTCTTTGATAAAATGGATCACTACATCCGCGATGTTGTTCTTTCATGGTATAGCTTTGGTCCACCATGTGCAATAGTCAGTGGCAGTTAAGATATACCGGTGGTTTGCTGTCGGGTTGGGATTTATTTCTCCTATGAAATCAAACGCCTACTGGGTGAAAGGTCTTGCTTTGAATACGGGTTGGAGAGGCATTGCCAGATTTTTCTCTCTTAAAGTGGTAGTTGGAAAGTGTGGCATTTCCTTATGTGTGCGTAAACATCTCAAAAAACATGGGGCCAATAATACCCGACCCTGAGGATTTGATGAGCAGTAGCATCGACTGACCCATGTCCGGTTCCAAAACGTCCGTGGAATTCTTCTATCTTTTTGGTGGCCTATTCCTGGTTCAGACACCGGACATATATTCCCTCATAATTATTTCAAAAAAAGGTCCCATTTTTTATCATGAAATGCACACTTTTTAACCGGAGAGCCTGACATTTACTAGGGAGGAGCCCTTCTGGGCACTAGTTATTCAACAGAAGGTACACCAAGTCTGCATACCAGGGATCCTGTGTGATGGATTGCATGGTGTAGGTATGGCATTCAATATGCAGGTGGATTTTGGCCATAGCCTTTCACATCCCTTGTCCTCAGAAAAGTTTCATAGGTTGCATCTCTAGATCATATTCTCGGAGGATAGCCATTCACTTCCCCCGACGCTTGCCTAGTTTACTTTGAAGTAATAAATATTTGATGACCTGGTCAGGGAGAATGGCATGCACTTTGCTACAAAGGATGTAATGTCATAATTTATTAACTACCTGGACGAGGGAAAGGGCTTTTTTTTCTAGAGATAAATATTGTACCCTTGCATTCTTGAAGGGGGAACTTAGGAAAGCAATGGGTCACTCTTCCCCTTCTACCTTTTGGGTTAATACGGTTGTTGCAGAGTGAGCAGAGGAAAAAGAGTATATGTGAAATGGGAGGGAATAATTCAGGCTAGCCAGGACAGGGGCCTCCATGATATCCTGCTTGATCTGGGAAAAGGCATGTTTTTCCTCTAGACTCCACTCGATTTTCGTATCCTTTTTCATCGTATCATTTAGAGGTTTTACAACCTCGGCGAAACTAGTGATAAAAGGCCAGACAAAATTAATTTTCCCAAAGAAAGACCTCATCTCCTTCTTACTACCAGACATTTATATTTTTAGCAATGCTTCAACTCGCTCAAGGTCAATAGATATACCCTTTTCTAAAATGACATGTCCTAGAAATTTTCCCTTCGTTACTCCAAATATACACTTCTTTGGGTTGAGGGAAATGCCGAACCGGCGACACCTTTTGAAAATTTTGGCTAGATGGGCATGGTGATCACCTCTCTCTCTCTCTCTCTCTCAAACAATAAAATCATCCATGTAGATGATTATACATTTGTTGACTAAGCCTTCGAAGGCTATGTCCATGTTTTTTTGGAACGTGGCACCGACATTAATCAACCCGAAAGACATTCTTCTATAGGAAAACGTTCCCCACTTGGTAGTGAAAGTTGTTTTGGCTCTATCTTCGAATTTAACCATAACCTAGTTATACCCAGAATATCCATCCAAAAAGGACATCATCTAGGAGTCATTAATAATTTATAATACCTTGTTTGGCGAGGGAAGGGGGTGATTATATTTCTTTGAGGATTTATTCAAAATTTGGAAGTCGACACACAATCGGATTTCTCCATTCTTCTTCTAGACTATTACTAGATTGGCCACCCACGTGGTATGTCAGATTGGGGAAATTATCTGGGCAGCCAATAGCTTCTGAAATTATTGATGGATAAGAGGATCAATTAGGGGATTGACTGGTCTCTATTTTTTTTAGAATGAGTTGATGTACGGTTTTAGGGGGATGGTGTGTGTCATGATAGAAGTATCATAGGTCTTAAGATCTTCATATCCCAAGGCAATTATGTCGATATATTCTCGGAGGACTGCGAGAATCTTCTCTTTCTCTTTAGGAGAGCAAGAGGTGCCAATTTGGACAATCTTTTCTTCACCGCCCGTCCTGATATTTATCTTTTCATATCTTCCCCCATCCAGGGTTTGTGATGCTCTGTCCTGAGTTCATGGGTTAATTTCAAATTTTTTTTCAAGGGAAACCATCCCTTTAGGGATGGTGTTGGTAGGTAGGTCAAGGATTCCACCCTCATTCTCTTCTTGCCCGGTATCATCATGTTCTTCTTCCTCCATTATCTGATCCTCAAAGACACCAACATTTTCTATGAAGGCAAGTATGTGTCTATCGTCTTCAAAGACCTGAAGAGTAGTTATATTATCAGGTACGGAGGGGGTGGGCATCATTTCAACTGAAAATATCCAGAGTCGGGAACCCGCCATGGGTCCCAAAGTACTGGCTGACATGGCTAGGGCATCTGGTACATAATTTCATTTTTGAGGGATTACCTTGATACCAAAGGCATCAAAGTCCTTGATTAAGTACCATGCTCGGTTACGATAGGCGGTCAGCCATTTGTCATGACATGTGTATTGGCTCTAGATTTGTCAGGCTATAAGCTCTGAGTAACCCATTACTCAGAGGCATGTGAATCCTTTTCTGAGGGCAAATAGGAGCCCGAGGATCAAAGCCTCATACTCTGTTACATTATTGGTGTAGTCAAACTGCAAGAGATACAATGTGAGGAAGGATTTTCCTTGGGGGTTAATCAATTCCACACCGGCTCCACAACCATGTCTAGATTGGGATCCATCAAACTTAAGGATCCATGCATCACTATCAGCATGTTGCAGTTGCAAATCTTGGGAGCGCGTCACAGTTGATTTAGGATGGGAGATAGGCTCGGGCACATCTCTCGACTAGGTAGATATGGGGGCCAAAAGATATTTTGGAGGAATCTCTACAAGAGGTTCCTCAGACAGCGGTCTATTGGCAGTGTTTGTGGTTGGACCTTTTCAGGGTAGGGCCTTGCCTCTACATTGTTCCACTTGAAAATATTCAAGGCGGACTTTTGCTGCATCCACACATGGCACACACTCCAATTCTGAATAATTTTGCCAGTGAACACGACAACAAGTGTCAGACAGTAGGGAGGCTAAACTTGCCTTGTCACCCAGGGATTTTATATCTTGTTTTAGTTTCATGACAAGGTCAAGGATCCTTTGAGTGATGACAGGATCTTCATTGGGTATTTCCTCACTTGGGATAAAATCTAAGGTCAGAATATCTTTGGCCCTTTATAACCCAGGCTTTAATTTGGCAAAAGTGATTTCGCTGACCTGGCCATAGTCGGTGAGAGCCTTCTTCATCCAAGGTTCACTCTCTACCCTGATTTGGTTAGCTTCTCCCCTCCAAGGGAGCCATAGATGGGAGAAATTAGTCGAGATATACCCATTGAGGGATTTGGACCAGTTTCGACTTAAGAGCATCCCGTAGGTTTCAGGGATGTCGACCACCTGGATGTTAATGGCACTGGATATCTAGGGATCTTGTAGCAACTAGATTGGGACATTTTTTAGTTCTCCCACCATTTTTATAGTGGTCTTGTCCAACTCGACGACCGCTCCTTTGGATGGTGTGGGAGTCAGTCTGAGCTTGTTGTAGATGGATAGGGGAATGACATTACTCGAAGCTCCAGAATCCACTAGACAATTGTGTAGGTTTTTTCCATAAATCTTAAGTCCAAGAAAAAAGGGAGGATCTTTTGTACTCCCCCAGAATATGGCTGCGTTAGCATCATCAAATGTTACAGACTTAGGCAGGCAGTCTCATGATTTCAGGTTCTCTAGGTATCGTAGGAGAGACTTCCTCTGCCCAGGAAACTAAGTAGGACCTCCATCAAGGTCATGGTGGTAGTAGTTTTCTCCATCACCTTCATGATGTCAAACTTTCCTTTGGGGATCCAGGGAGCCTTTCCAACAAAATCACATGTATTCGTAGGCATGGGTCCTTTGGGAGGGGGTGGGTTAATGTTCTCCAAAGGGTTCGGCAGGAGATTCACAATCCGTGGTGGGATTGACGTTGTAAGGGGGGCCTCGTTTGATTGGATCTGGGTGTTGCAAGGAGTCCTAGGGTTGGTAAAGGCATTAGCTTCGAATGCTGGGATGGAGTCATCGAAGAAACCCTGTAAGCTGGGTTCTTCTTTGTCTTCTTCGTCATCACCAAAAAAGATAGTTTCACACACAAAAGTGGAGAGATGTAGTTTGACTGAGGATTTTGGAGGGGGAGAGTCAGTGTTTTTTTGCCTATCAGACTGGGATATCAAGATGATATTTTCTAGTGTGGCACAGTTTACCTCAGAATGTGAACTAGTGTCATACAACCGACACTAAGATGTTAGGGGGTGGAATTTTGTGAGCTTCACGGAAAGGATAGGTCTCGTGCCCCCTTGGGTGTTAGGAGTTATTGGAATTCCATTGTCCTAAAAATATATTCCCACTTTGGGAGGGGTTGGTCTTGTGGGATGTGGAGGGTCCCATTTTTAGTTGTCCCATGTCAGTGGTGAGTGACAAAACTAGTCACCGGAGGGATTTGACCTCATCGGACAACTGGCTAGTAGTGTCACAATGCAATGATTGGGGTGGTGGGGAGGTGCTTGCCACTGTTGGGGGTAATCCTCTAGATGCTGACATCTGGAAGAAAGGTAATCTAGATGGTGGGGGTATTGTGGTTTGTTGTTGTACCCAGGGAGCATGTTCCAAGTTTGAAGGATTTTGATGGGGAGTGGGATAAATATACCTGGGCACCATATTCATCGTAAGCACACCCAATGCTAAATTAGGATCATACGCTCCTGGGTAGGTTGTTCCTTTGGGAAACATGTTATAAGGCAAGCCCTAACCGATACCACTAGGAGCTTTATTCAAGTTCTGGGATAGTTCGAGGGTGAGGTTGTAAACTTTAGCTAGGGTATATCTGTCATTGGCAGTGGTGGTTCTCCAAAGAAGGGCAGCAATGAACAGGTCCAAGGCATTAAGGTACATCTGGATAGCCACATTGGTAGATGGGACGAAGGGTCCCATACACTGCTTCAAGTCTCTCTGGAATCTATGGTTAAATGTTGCCAAGGGTTTGTTGGGCTCCTTCCAGATAGAGATAAACTGACTGTGAGACCAAGCAAGGTCCACATGGACCCGAAACACCGTCAAAAAGGTGACCTCCATGTCTTGTCAACAATTGATGGAGTTGCTACATAACTTCAAATACCAGTTCAACTTGTTCTCTCTGAGAGATAGTGGAAACATTCTGCTGACCATATCCTCATGTTGGATGCGGTGTTGATTCATAACATCTTTGTATGCCTGTAAGTTCTGTTCAGCAGTTCAAGGGCCTAGATGTTCGTACCTGGGATAGATCTTTTTTAGATTTGGAGGAAGGTCATTGACAGCGTTGGGGAATTGTCCCATGGGAGACCTAGTGTTATTGAAGTAGGAAGCCATTGGGATGTTAAGGTTGACATTGAGATTGGTCATTAGGTTGGTTTGATTAATCTGAATGTTTTGGAGGGATATGAACCCTCCATTCGTGAGATGAGAAGCCTTCTTCTTCCTGTAAGTTTTCTTCGCTCAGATGGGAGGTCCAAGTTCTACAAACTCTCCTGGGTTAGGGGTTGAATGCAGTATTCTTTCAAATCGCAAGGGTGAAAATGACCCTAATCTATGGAAAGTATGATGCCTAAAACTACTACTTGGGGAGCCTTCGAGAGGTGTGATGTCAAATTATTCAGGGGAGGATGATCTCATGCCCTCCTTCTAGCACTATTTTTTTTTTATGCAAATTTTTGACGACCTTGCCAATGATAGATGAGTTGTCACCGAATATCGAAGTATCGACCAACTTCGCCTGAAGGGAATTTTGGAGAGCTAACTCTCCTGGCCTCCAAGCACCTGGTTATTGGGTCACAATAGTGCGGGCTTAGCTTAGTTGGACAAATGACTATTTTTTTTGAGGGGATATCTAGTTTTGACTCGTAGACCTCTGAAGCTTTTGGGATAATGGGCTCCCTGCAAGTGTAGTTAGTATTCAACAAAGAAATAGCAAAAGATGAGACATGGTTAGTGCAGATTTTTAACTATATCCATGAAATATGTTATCCTACCATCAACTAAGTTCCAGATAAAATAAACAACGGATACTAGATATACATGCAATCCTCAATCATACATATATCAGTAGCAAAACAAAGTATTTCATTGAATCATTACAGAACTGGAACAAAGGACATAAGAAAGCATACAACATGATAAGTGTTTCGCTAAATCCGGGATCAGAAACAACACAGAGCTTAGAGATGAATGGTATTCCTCATTCTTTCATTAGCTTCAAATCTAGATTCACTGGTAGCTACACTAATGGTTCCAAGGGAGCATTGATCTATTCTGAACTTCTTAGAAAACAAGATTGCTAAAAAGACTCAAAGCTTGCATTACTAGTGGACAACTAAATCATCAATTCACCGACCCTTAAAAATGGCATCAGACACTATATTTATAGAAAAATATAAGTACCTAAAGAACTTACACCATCTATTTACATTATATTACATTATTTACAGCTGGTATTACCTACACTGTCAAAATTTCTCAATATAATACATTCATTCAAGAAGAGAAGAGAAGAAAGAAAGGAAAGAGCCCTGGGAAAACTACCATTGGAAAGAGTGTCATTATATTGCAAGCATGATAGATCTTCCTTAGGTGACCTTGGCCATACTCCCTCTTTAATGTTCTTCTATACCTCGATGACTTGGGCAAAGTGGAGGTACGCCAGAGAGTAAATGCCAGAATGACACCTCAGGGCTTGGGAGGCATCTGCAGTGAACCAATGGGGTAATAGTGATTATTCATGCCAAGAAGGAAAACTACAGACTTGGCAGCATGCTGTGGATAGTGATTGGTCAGCTCGAGGGAGCTGTCAACACTCATCACTATAAAGCATACAAAAATTAGGACCTGGGGATCGGGGTCCGGGAGCTTACACTCAAAAAATAAAGAATGAAACCTGCTGGAAATCTTTTGTTGAAGGATCCCCGGAGTCTGGGATATCTTATTGGCCTTTGAACTTATTATATACCTCCAGAATTTGGAGAGTTCCATCTTCTTCTATATCCTTTAAACAATCACGATGATCCATGGATCCTTCAAAATAGAGGCTGACACTATCAACCTTATCTTTCAAATCTGCAGCCACCTTGGCTGCATCATGGGATTTGAGCAATACTTGGGAGAGTCCCACCATAGTGGCACCAACAATATTTCCCCTGGATCGGAATTGAGCCTTGATCTCTTCGTTGAACTTACCAATTACGGAATCAATGAGAGTGTATGTCCCGGGGCTGAGAGGATCAACCGATGTAATTTCTTGGATGAGGGTAGCATATTGATCCAAAGGAGTCTAGATCACCTATAATTTTTCTTCCAACACTCGTACCAGTTTCTTGCCAATTTTGACTTTGAATGCAAGTCTGGAGTATTGAGTCTAGAGGAATCCATATGATTCATCCCCTAAAATGCTGATATTTATTAGCTATCTTTCTCGAGATCTAGAATCTCCGACGAGGTATATCTCCAATCTTCATACTTCTTGATCTCTCCTTGCCATTGGGGAAGGGTGGCCTCTATCTTCTTCGCTAGATCATTCTCCCAAAAAAATTCTGGGAGAGACTCGGACAAGAAAATTCTTATCGCCCCCACTTGATGAGTGATCCACTAATCCACTGCTAATGCCTTCTTTTTCATGATATTTAGAGCATCAATATCACTCTGTGGTAGTGATTTCCCAAGGACTAAGGGTCTAGGTGTTTCAGAGGCGAGGGGGCACACTAATTCTACTAGGAGTCCTGAAAGGTTGGCATTGGATGCATTTATCTCTTGGATCTTATGAGACTGCTTCTTATATCAGGCTCCAATAGCTTGACCTACTTCACTTAGGAGGTCTAGTTCCCCCTGTTGAGTTTATTTTCCTAGAGACACCTCTGTGATCACATATTCTTCGACAACTAACTCATAATCCTCTTTTCCTGTTGGAGGGGCGATGACTATCACTACAACGTTGCTGTTTGGGGCCCTTCTAGTGCTATGAAGGGTACGAGCCTTCTTAGGTTTCTTGGGAATTTGGATTTTAGCCAACATATCGGCAAGTGATAATGGGGCCGTGATATTAGTTGGGGCTTTCCTTTTCCAGGCTTCCACTAACCACTGTAGCGGGGCATCTGGCCCACCTGTCATCATCATCCCTGAGCCTAAAGTGTCTTTGGGTTTCAATTCAAGTCCACCCCTTGGTGTATTACCCATTGTATATGTGGGGTCCTTGTCTGTGTGTTCTTTACCTCCCTCCCCAACACCTTCCAGAATGACATCCTCTGGTGGACTAGGTGGAGGGGGAGGGAGAGGCATTTCATTGAGATCTACCTACTAAAAAATGGCTGCAACTTTGTCGGCCGCCACGTCCAGTGGTGTGAGCAAGCCCTTATTACCAGTCAAGTCCATGGGGGAAGCATCATCGATTATGGTTTTTCCCATAGGTCTGGTTCCCTCTTCAGCCAATACTTGTTATAAAACTGGGTCAGTCCTTTGTTCTTGTAATGCTTCATTTTTGGATTCATCAAGCCGGGGCTCGCCTTCTTCTCAGACCGCCACATCTTCTAGACATGTCAACTCAAGTATGGGGACTTCAACTTCCTATCCCTCTATTTATTCTATGTCGCAGTCAACCATACCCTGTAATTCTCTGAGATTGTCCATCAGGAAGAAATTGTCGATGTTGATCTGTGCTATCTCTAGGGTACTCATTGGATGATCCTCTTTTTTGAAGGAGGAGGAGCATGAAAGAACCTCAACCTATAGTACATCTTTGGGATTCAGGCCTAGATTCTTTTTCTATGGGGACTGACTTGCCTTTTGCTTCTTTCTCCTTTTAAGTGGCACTTTGGGTTCTACAGCTACCGCTACTCTAGTGATTTTTGATTCACATGCTGCACTTAATAAAATAGCAAAGGAGAGAGAGCCTCCTAGTGGAGGAATGGAGCCTACTGAGGTAGATCCAAGACCAAAAGTCACTCCAGCGTTTGCTGCATATATTAATTTTTGGGAGTGCTCCAACTTTTTCCCAAGTGCTCCATAAGGAGAGCCAAAACGGGGTCCAGGGTTGGAGGTGGGACACCAACCTTCTTCTTGCCGTGGGATTTGGATTTCTTCGGGGCCTGGGAACTTGAATCTCCCAAAAATTTCTTGTCCAAATGGACACTCTTTGGGTAGACCTTCTCAAAATACGAGTGGCTACACTCAATTACTACTCTCGAGATGGCTTCAATATCCAAAATTTTTGGTGTATCCCAATCCACTGTAGGGATGTCCATCTTATCTACACCTATTTTTTTATACTCGAGGTCCTCTAGGGGCCTGGTGTCTAAAAATGTCAGTGGGAATGTTCAGAGCTTGAGTTTTTCCATCATCCCTTTTGTTATCTTGGTGTAGTATCGCTTCTGGAGATTATAATCATCCTGGCAGTTGGCCCAAAAATATTCTATGTGCTGAACATGAGGGTTCACCCCCTTTGGAATCAACCTTGCCAGTTGCCCAAGGGGATCATAATTGTTGTGGTGGAAAGAATATTTTTCTAAGTTAAGAATACTTAGCTCATTTTTGGCTCCCCGGGCCGCAACTAGGGAGCAAGAGTATTCCCCGCAAATGAAAGGGAATGTTGGGTTAGTAACTTTCTTGATGGTAGCCAATACATCTGCATCCAAAAGTTGCCTGAAAAAATCTAACAAAAACTACCCTGTCCCCACAATGCTTGGGTAATAGGAAGGGCTCTTCAGAGAAGCCAAAAACCTGAATGTACATGTGATGGGAAAACTGGATGAAGTAGCGTCCCAACGCACCAACCATATTCATGGCTTGAGGAGATAATCTGTATCCACTGTCACCAGTGATCACCTTGATCTCGTGAAAGATGAAGGAATCGTTGACTCTGCAAAAATGTTGGAAGCTTTGGTCCCACTGAATCAGGGGGAAGTGGTTTCATGGAGAGACCTAACCATGTCCTTCCCCGAGAACATCAACCATTGTCAACCCTCAGATCCCTTGGGACTGCCGGGCAAGTGGCCAGAGGACATATGTGTTAGAATGGTCCCAAAGGATAACTGAGAGGGGGGGGGTGAATCCGTTATCAGCTACTTTAATTCTTTTCTTTTCTTAGATACAATTAACATAAATTAAATGCACATTCAGATAAAACAATAGAGAACACAACAATTTTGGTTACGGGGAAACCAAATAGGTAAAAACCTTGATGGGAATTAACACCCACAAAGAATTGTACTTGAGTATAATTATCCCTATTAAGAGATCTTGCAACCCTGTTAGGAGTTTTTATTTACAATGAAATAAGTACAGAGACCTGGTTAAAGGTTAGACCATGTTAGGAGTCTTTTACAAGTAACCCTGTTAGGGGTGAGGACTCACTGTCCAAAAGCTCACTGCTAAAATGATGAAGGCTGCAACCTTCAGTAGAAAAGATATACACTATATCTGATAGATGAACTATTTGAGTAGACCTACTATTTTGATCAGTTCCAGTGTGTTGTATACTTCCACTTATTCTTCAAATAGATCTTTTCTTGATGAATGAAATGTCTCTACTGTCCCAAAACAAGAGACATATTGTCCTGCACTTTTTCTGTCTTTATTATTCTCATTCACACTTTCCGTTCATCAAATGAACTACTATAAGTATCTTCTCTAAAGGATGTGATCTTCATCAGCTCTAGGAGTCCCTTTAATACTTCTTTAGTTGGCCACATCATCCACACAACTTGATTAGAAACACGCAACTCATACTGAATAGATGTGACGCTTCACAAAGTCGGCTCCACCAAATCAACTCTAACTTCACAATTCTGATAGAACATGTTTGGAACCTTTACATAATTATCTTTAACTCATAACTAAACATGAATACAAACATGCATATCCCAAAGATAGTTGCAACTCAAGAAATAATGTAATTACGTTGGCTCTTCACAGATAGTCTTCAATCTCTATAACTGTCATAACTTATTAACATAACTCAACTAAAACTTCATATCTAACTCAGTGTGAATGCATATAGAATCTAGAACATGTATACATCATTGAAATTAACACGCATAGCTCCAGAACATCTGTACTGATAATTGCATATAGAACACTGCTGTATATTTTATGTTGTCATCAATGAAAAAAATACAATCAATTATTTGCACAGAAGCAAATCTCCAACAATCGCCCCCTTTGACATTGATGGCACATATGATATCATCAACTCAAAGTGTCTTCCTTCTTTTTACAATCTTCTCAATATCCTCATCAAAAGTTCCTCTTCACTGCTACTACTCAGTGTACTCCCACAGAGTATATGCTCCCCCTTACTAATACTCCCCCTTTGACATCAATGACAAATGGTGTTAAACACCATTAAGCATAGGTACTTTTCCAGAAGTAGAGTAGTCAACCATTCATTAGTCACCAAGGAGTGATGTTCTTGCTGCAAGTTCTAATTAGACTCACGAAAGGGAATTACTCCCAACTTCTCCCTGAGATACTCAAAAGTATCTTTTGATAATGGCTTTGTAAAAATATCTGCTAATTGTTCTTCAGTGCTGACATAATCCAACTTTACTTCTCTATCTGCAACTTTTTCTCTTAGAAAATGGTATTTGATCTCAATGTGTTTTGTCTTTGCATGCATCACAGGGTTCTTTGACATATTGAAAGTACTAGTGTTGTCACAGTGAATAACAATAGGATAATCAATCTGAATACCAAATTCTTTAATCATCTATTTGACCAAACCATTGTTGAATGATTCAATGTTGCCGCAACATACTCAGCTTCTGTTGTTGATTGAGGGATACAATTCTACTTTTTTACTTCTCCAAGTGACAAATCTGTCTCCAAGAAATATTGTTCCTCCTGATGTACTCTTTCTGTCATCAACACAACCTACCCAATCTGCATCTGTGTACACATGAAGTTGTATATTCTCTGAGTAAGGATACCATAAACCATAGTCAATAGTCCCTTTTAAGTATCTGAATATTCTTTTTATTTCCATTAGGTGATTTTTATTGGGTTCAGCTTCAAATCTTCCAACAATGTCAACTGCATTAGAAATATTAGGTCTAGATTGGGTAAGATATATGAGTTTTCCAATCATAGACTTGTATAGGGTCTTGTCAACTACTGTGGAATCATCATCTTTAGAAAGCTTGCTTTTTGTTATCATGGGGGTGCTTACTGGTTTGCAATCTTCCATTTTGAAAGTCTTTAATATCTCCTTCACATACTTAGACTGATTTATGAATATGCCTTTGTCTGTTTGTTTTACATTCAATCCAAGAAAATATTTGATAGGTCCAGTCATGCTCATTTCAAATTCACTTTTCATTTCTTTTGCGAATTCTGCACTAATTTTTTCATTACCTCCAAAGATAATGTCATCAACAAAAATAGCAACGAGTATTAATTCTTCAACTGTCTCTCTTATGAATAAATTACAGTCTGCTGCTCCTATCCTGAATCCTATCTTTGTTAAGTAACCATCAAGTCTCTCATACCATGCTCTTGGGGCCTGTTTAAGTCCATAAAGTTCTTTCTTTAATATGCATACCATGTCTGGTTTATCTGAAAGTTTGAATCCTTCAGGCTACTCTATGTAGACTTCTTCCTTCAAGTCACCACTCAAAAAAGCTGACTTGATATCCATTTGGTATACCTTAAAGTTCTTCAATGTTGCATAGGCCAAAAAAACTTGATATCTTCAAGTGTGCTCATAGGGGAAAATGTATCAGTGTAGTCTATTCCTTCTCTCTGCGCATATCCTTTACATACTAATCTTGCTTTGTTCCTTACCACTGTGCCTTCTTCATTCATTTTGCTCCTGAATATCCACTTTTTTTCCAATCACGTTCTTGTCATGGGGTCTAGTGACCAGTTCCCATGTTTCATTCTTGATTATTTGATCTAATTCTTCTTGCATGGCACTTTGCCAATTTGAATATTTGCACACATCTTCAACACTCAAGGGTTCAATCTGTGAAAGTAAGCATACCTCTTCATCAGCGGTTGACCCTTTTGCTCTAGATCTTGTCAAGACTTTTGCGCTCTGATCTCCAATGATATCTTCCTTAGAGTGGTATTTGGATGTGTATCTTGAATTCTTAGGAGTGATACTTTCATCTGTAATATGTGATTCTTCTTCACTTTGTTCAAGATTGTTACATGCAACATCAATACAGTCAAACATTTCTTCAATAACTGTGTCCTTATTGATAGGTCTGGGCTCATCTTCAATCATGGGAGCATAGTCATAATATCTTTCTTGAATCATAAACTTCTCATCAATCTTCACATGAATACTCTCAATGATCTTCTTTAATCTTAGATTAAAACATCAATAGGCTTTGGTTTTAGTAGAGTAGCCAAGAAAAATACCTTCATCGCTTCTACCATCAAACTTGCTAATGCTATCATCTCTCTTGATGTAGCACTTGCTTCCAAAGATTCTAAAGTATTTTACAGTGGGTACCTTACCAAACCAAATTTCATAGGCTTTCTTGTCTGCGCCTGGCCTTAATTGTATTCTATTGATAGTATAGACTGTTGTATTGACCGCATCACTCCGATAAGTATGAGCAACATTTCCTTCAATCATGATAGTGCACGTTGTGTCAAGTATTATTCTATTCCTTCTTTATACAATCCCATTTTGCTAAGGGGTTATAGGTGCACTTAACTGTCTCTTGATTCCATGTTCTTCACAATAATCATAAAACTGGTCAGAGGTGAATTTTCCTCCTGTATCAGATCTCAAACATTTTATCTTTAGTCCAGATTCATTCTCAACCTTAGCTTTGAACACTTTGAACTTATCAAAAGCTTCAGATTTGTCTTTTAAGAATGCAACCCACATCATCCTTGAGAAATCATCAACAAACATAATGAAATACCTTTCTCCGTAGTAAGATCTTGTTTGAGTAGGTCCACATATGTCTGTATGTATCAGATCTAATTTTTTTTTCTACAGAGTCTTGTTTTCTCCTGAATGAGGTCCTCACATGCTTCCCCATCACACATTCCCTGCACATGGTGTCAACTGGTCTTGCAATACTTGGAAGGTCTCTTATTGCCTTTACATTACTTATCTTGACTATGTTGTCAAAATTTATATAACAAAGTATCTTGTGCCATAGCCAATTGTCATCTACTTTTGCAAAAAAATAACTTACTTCTGAATTGAGCTGAAAGACATTACCTTTGGTCTTTGAGCTTGATGCAATCATGTCTCCTTTGTTTTTAATGACGCATTGGTTGTTTTTGAATTCCAAATGATATCCTTATCAAGCAATTGTCCAACACTTAGTAAGTTATGATTTAAACCATCAACATAAAGAACATCATCTGTCTTATTCTTTCCATCTAAAGTGATAGAACCTCTACCTATGATAGGTTTGGGAGTGTTATCTCCAAATCTAACCATGCCACCTTTGTATTTGTCCAAATGTACAAATCTGTCTTTGTCTCCTGTCATGTGGTGTGAACATCCGCTGTCAATGATCCAGTCAGTTCTAATGTCAGCTTTTGAAACTAATGCTAACTATTGTTCTTTTTCTTCATCTTCTTTCTCCATTTATTCAAGCATCTTTTCAATTTCTTTAATGGAAATGAACCCAATTTCAGCTTCTCCTGAATCATCATTAGTTACACCATCTTTGGCATGATAACATTCCTTAGTGTACTTGGGCTTGTAATATGATCTGAACTTCTTGACTCTTGTAGGACACTTGGATGCAAAGTGACCAACTTTGTTGCATGAAAAACATTTGAATGGTAGCTTTCCTTCATATTTGCCTTTACCCTTCCTTTCTTTCTTGGCAATCATAGCAATGATTTATTCTAGTTTTGTATCCACTTCTTCATTATTACTAGAGTTGTGTTAAGTTTTTTTTAGGATAGTTGCAAATGTAATAGCACTGCTTGTATATATTCTGTGTGTTTCAAATGCAACAATACCTCTTTCATTTATATTGAGAAAGAGGCTAGGAGAGACATGTCCCTTCATGGGACATGTCTATTCATTATAATTTTATAATGTTTTATTAATCAATCATATATTAGAATAATATAAGTTTGCATAATATATATTTAATAATAATATATGTAATATATATACAACTACAATATATTATTATTAATCAATATCTAAGTATATTATATGTATTCTAAATGATCATACGACTGAAGCTACAAACATTAACACTCCCTCTTAGCTAGGGAGGATGATCAAACATAATGTGTAGTGGTCTCTTTTGACTCTCGCCATAATTCCACAAAACATCAACACTCCCTCTTAGCTAGAGATGATAAAATCCATCAAGGTAATAAATCCATTAATTTTAAAAGAGAGGAGATATCACCTCACTATGGTATCAGGAGATATGGTATATGGAGGAATATCAAATCACGTGATATACACCATAGCTCATAAATATCCATAGTATGTGCAATGACATTACGTCTCATGATATTTTCCATATGGATACTAAGTCTCAGCCGATTTATTAATATTGTTAATAATAATATATAATATCTCAAATATATATATATATATATATAACAAATAAACTTAATTGAATTAACAATATAATATAATATTTATTATATTAACAATATAATATTATTATATCAACTTAGTATGTTCA
>MU223102.1:455072-468593 GCA_018584345.1 Thuja plicata
TATAGTATAGCCTTTGTATATTGTTGTTGATGGGAATTTATGCATAATATAAATGTCGCCAAGGATATATCAAAACAAATAATACTGGCTTCTTATTGGAGAAATCACACCTCTTTGCATATGTTGATGTGGCTAGAGAAAATCAATGCCTCTTAAGACATATATCTCACCTTTTGTGTATATCAGTATCGATGTCTTTTTTTTTTCTTTCAATAATAGCCTTACAATATTAAAAATATTGTTCTCTTTAATATAATGCAAAACATGCCACTAGCAATTCCCAATGTATAGTTATGTCTTTTGTAGGCTTTACTTATTTTCTTTTTTGTGACAGAGATTGATGTCAAATGTATGGTATATTTACCTCTGTAGTGGAGTTGCATTCACACCAATAATACCAAGTTTGGATGATGTAGATATCAATCCTTATTCTGTATAGTGAACATAATATTCATAATCACTTGACGGTCTGTTGGAAATCTTGTGACGCTTGATGATCTTCACCATGTGAAATTTATCATTGTGCCATTTGTAGAGTAGAAGAGTGTTGACGTCCAGTGAAAGATTTAACCCCTAATTTCCACTTGTGATCATTTAAGGATTCCTATTTCACGACAATTTACAAAGTAGTGGAGGGCGTGGGAAGATGAAACGTGTAGGTAATGTCGCTCTTCCACTCTTCCTTCACAGTCACTTTGCCCTCATCTGCCATGCTGATTTCTCTATTATTATCTTCTTGCAAAGACCCCATGATTTGTAATCAAATGTTACTATTTATATTTGGGACACCCTCTACGTTATTCACGACCTTCTGCTAACATCTTTTGAACATGACTGATCTGGTCATCAAGGCCCATAGGCGTCTCATCTCTCAACTACAATCTTTTCTTCAAGGAACCTCTTCACATGCTTACCAGCTGAAGGATTTCTCTGCAAAGTTTCTCACGAGTCATTGATCCCATTAATCTGAAATGGGAGTCATTGGTCCGTCCATCTTTCTATTCCTCCATAAATCATAGTGTCACTCATCACTTGCTTTGACGACGATGAAGATGGCAACTACCACATCAGCTCCAACTCTTCGTCAGTAGATAGGGTGTGAATTTGATATGGATCCACCTCCACATCATTTTTGGGGTGCTCTACGGTCCTCTACACAGGATTTTGTGTTGGGTTTTCAAATAGCATCAAGGCGCAAGATGCATAGGGACTAGAGTCACTGCCCACACTCGGCGGTCAATGAGATCCAAGCTAAGGTAGGCAGGAGCCATCACACCATAGATGCCATATGAGAGAAAGAAGGTACATAGGCCAAATGAAAATGAATATTACAGGCTACCATTTGTGCGGGCTCTTGAAATAATGGGTTTGTGTTAAGACCCCAATGCACACCCATTCAAAGAGGTCTACCACCGTCATCAATTAAGGAATAGGGATGACCAACATCATTGAAGAAAAATACACTACAAGTTCCCAAGGGGAAATAATGCCCATGCGCATGCACAAGCCAAAGAAGGAGGTGCCGAGGAGGTTGTGGCTTCACCACAGGCCGTGTCGTTGGTGCCTGGTCCCAGACCATCGATAAAGTACAAAAATATGATGGGCTCGACCGCAAATTACACAACATACACACAACACATTACGAACTCAATATTATAGGCTTCAAACTATCCCAACCTGTAAATGGTACTGTGATTGCAGTGTATTTATCTTCTACATTCGCAGTCTGGCTCTGATACCATGTTAAGTTTTTTTTAGGATAGCTGCAAATGTAATAGAACTGCTTGTATATATTCTGTGTGTTTCAAATGCAACAATCTCTCTTTCATTTATATTGGGAAAGAGGCTGGGAGAGACATGTCCCTTCATGGGACATGTCTATTCATTATAGTTTTATAATGTTTTATTAATCAATCATATATTAGAATAATATAAGTTTGCATAATATATATTTAATAATAATATATATACAACTACAATATATTATTATTTATCAATATCTAAGTATATTATATGTATTCTAAATGATCATACGACTGAAGCTACAAACATTAACAAGTTGCTTATGGATTTATGGATTTCTTGCTGTGGACTGAGGCTTTGAAAGTTGTCTCACTTTTGGGTTCTGTCTTCAATCTTGATATCTCAAATGCAGATATTTTTCTGATCAAAGTCTATCTCTTGAAGTCTTTTAAAATTGCATAGTCTCATCTAAGATATTGATCTTTCTCTCATAGTCTGTTGTTAGTGTGGTCATTAGTTTTTCGATTATATCATCCTTTGAAATTTCTCCACCATTGTTCCTGATACCTGAAACTGCTTCATTAATTCTTTGATTGTAGGCTCTGATGTTTTCTTTAGGTAGCATCTCTAAGTTTTTGTACCTTTTCTTCCATGTCTTTCTGCATGCATTCTTTTCTTGGATTTCTCCTTCAAACATATCTTCTAAGTATTTCCAAATAGAGTATGCTTTATCTGCCTTCTTGATCTCAGAAAATTCACTGTCGGATAGGGCACTGATTAGGGCTTCTTTGGCGATTGCATTATGAGTTAACACTTGCTTTTGTTTGACTGTAGAGTCTTCTTCTACAAGGTCTTTCAAGGTGGGAACTTCAATTTCTTGAGTGGAAATCTCATAGATCTCAAATCCAACGTACTGAAGATGTGTTATCATTTTTTTCTTCCAGTCAAGATAGTTTCCTCCATCGAACTTAGGACTCATTTTCCTAAAGTATGCCATCTGATCTACCTTAATCTATTAGGATTTCTCTCCAAGGCACTTGGCTCTGATACCAATTATTAGAGTAGTCCCAAAGGATAACTGAGAGGGGGGGGGGTGAATCAGTTATCAGCTACTTTAATTCTTTTCTTTGCTTAGATACAATTAACATAAAGTAAATGCACATTCAGATAACACAATAGAGAACACAACAATTTTGGTTACGAGGAAACCAAATAGGTAAAAACCCTAGTGGGAATTAGCACCCACAAAGAACTGTACTTGAGTATAATTATCCCTATTAAGAGATCTTGCAACCCTGTTAGGAGTTTTTATTTACAATGAAATAAGTACAAAGACCTGGTTAAAGGTTAGACCTTGTTAGGATTCTTTTACAAGTAACCCCATTAGGAGTGAGGACTCACTGTCCAAAAGCTCACTGCTAAAATGATGAAGGCTGCAACCTTTAGTAGAACAGATATACACTACATCTGATAGATGAACTGTTTGAGTAGACCATCTGTCTTGATTAGTTCTAGTGTGTTGTACATACTTCCACTTCTTCACATAGATCTTTTCTTGATGAATGAAATGTCTCTACTGTCCCAAAACAACAGACATACTGTCCTACACTTTTTCTATCTTTATTCTTCTCATTCACACTTGGCGTTCATCAAATGAACTACTATAAGTATCTTCTCCAAAGGATGTGATATTTGTCGGCTCTAGGAGTCCTTTCAATACTTCTTTAGTCATCCACATCATCCACACAACTTGATTAGAAACACACTACTCATACTGAATAGACGCGATGCTTCACAAAGTCGGCTCCACCAAATTAACTCCAACTTCACAATTCTGATAGAACATATTTGGAACCTTTAGATAATTATTGTTAACTCATAAATAAACATGAATACAAACACAAATATCCCAAAGATAGGTGCAACTCAAGAAATCATGTAATTACGTCGGCTCTTCACAGATAGTCTTCAATCTCTGTAACTGTCATAACTGATTAAAATAACTCAATTGAAACTTCATATCTGACTCAGTGTGAATGCACATAGCATCTAGAACATGTATACATCATGGAAATGAACATGCATAGCTCCAGAAAATTTGTACTGATAATTGCATATAGAAAACTGTTGTATATTATATTTTTTCATCAATGACAAACGTACAATCAATTATTTACACAGAAGCAAATCTCCAACAGTATGAAGTCATGCAGAACTTCCACTCTAAGTCGACCCTCCTCAGCTGGGCATCTACATGTTTGGGAATGATATAAATCTAGTTGAAGTGAGCCTTGTTGGTGGTCATACCATATAAGAAATAATTCATCTAGGGGGAGAACTCCTGGGCATGTGGTTCCCCGAAGATCCTGCATAAGAAGATAATTCCCGCCTGGATGGGCTCCTTAAAGTCAGAGTGCAAAATATCTATCCTCATCTTCTTGTATTCCCGGCATGAAATTTTCATCCAATGTGTGTTGAGGTGGCACTGGGCCATGTCTTCTACATCCTCATACTACTGGAGGGCCTCGACCTTGGTGAGAGAAATAGCTCCCGTGAATTGTGAGACACGCCACCGTCTAGCAGTGGCGTCATGGTCCAATGTGACGATGGGCACCGGGAATCTGAGGGGACTAGGGGACACCACCTTAGCAACCATACCACCTTTGTGATAACCCCTAGCTAGGAGAAAAATTATCTACGACGTGTGTACTGAGCATGGGAAACCAACTGCTTGAATGATTTTGGATGCCGCTAAATTAATTGAGATGGAGTCATTAGAGCGTCAAAGTTGATATATCGTCTGAATAAGGCCCTGCAATTTGGCCCATGTGGAGACATCTATGTTCATGATCTCTTTCAGTGTAGACTCAATCTGGGACCCATGGATTATCCCATTATTGTTATATTTCTGGGTTAGCGGGAGGTTCGCCAATGTATTTTCTACCTTTTTCTTCTTGCTCGTGTCTACAGAGACACTTGGGAGTTTCGGACTCCCGGGAGGTGAAGATCCTAAAGCCATTTCTTGCTTACTTTAACTTGCATCTGCAAACCAGACCACTGTCAGTACATAAATGTTGAGAAGTTCTAGATTCCAGAGGCCTTGAGTAACTTTGCCCTTTTTACCTGAAATGAAGAATTGTTAGGGCATCCTGAATGAGATCATATGTCCAAAATTCTATACAATTTTAACATATAAAATACTTCTCACTTACTAAGGATCCAAAATGATAAATCAAAAAGGAGGTCACATAAGGTGGGAAAGGCCATATAAATTAACACGCTTGACACTAATGTGACAAGACATCGACCACAAGGAATAAGATAGGTGGCTTGGTTGCCGTACTTTAACACATGCCTGGCCACTCAGCTGAGTAATGAAAAAATTAGACAACTATTCTAGCGTGAGTGACATGAATGCCATTTGGGATGGGTTTTAATTGTTCATTCATGGGAAATAATTCTTCCATTAAGGTAGAAAGGATAGAGGAGAGAGAGCATTTAACAACCTATTGACGAGATAACCTCTGCAATCGACACACTTACCTCCTCGTCATCCAGGGTGTCACCAACCAAGGTGGTGAGCCTAGTTATTGGGTAGACATGGTCTGAGACCTCATAAAGAATAAAAACAACAAATGAGTCCTTTAGGGATAACTCCCCTAACAACTGGCTGAGAAACAACTTCAAAACACAGGGGTTTCAAGCAAAGATAGGGCGTACAATGTGCTGTCGCTTCACAAAACTTTCAGACCAGGGCAGAAACCACAATGAGCTACTAGAGCTCGCACACTCTAACCAACAGGCCCGCAGACTAAAATTTGCAGAGTGCACCCGATAGACTCTACCACACGGGGCACCCATGAGCTATTTACAACTTATATACAAAAATGCACATGACCCGACCAAAACCAGACCGATTTACAGACTCTCCAGTAGGGAGCAGACAATATTCACTGGAATTTATAGCCTAAGAGGGTAGACACATTTACTTCTATGCTGGATGGTTGTGAAGGGAAGAGGATGCACTAGACTCAAAGACAACATCATGCCAAATAACAGACATAACCTTGGAGTGGCAAGACAGTTGAAACTGATGAAACACACAAATCAGACAGAAAAGGAAAGGAAACAGAAAAGAAACAAAGGGAGAAGCCCAAGGGGCCTACCTAAATCTCAAAATTTTGAATGGAAGGACCTACAATGGCTTCACTCTGTCACCTAAACACTCCACCAGACTTGATGGACACACTACTGCACCTTCTAGCCAGAACACTTCGCTTAGAAAAAAAATTGCTTCGATCTCTAGAAAATCTCACCAGAAGGTAATTCGTTTGTGGTAAGTGTAAAAATGACAAGGTAAAATGCCTTAAGTAATGCCTAGGAAAGCACATTAATTACTGAAAGTAACTTCAAGAAACATGTTGGCAACCGAGATCCAGGCTCACCAATGCCTAACAGTCACTTTTCTTCCAAAGAAAAGAAACAATCGCTGGGCACAGAAAGTCTGAAACCACCTGCTTGGGAATGACACTCCAGGACACATATCCCAAAAGAAAAAATGAACACAGAAGGGAGACAAAGGCTGAATCAGAGTGGGAAGGGACTAGGCCAAAAACAAAAATGAAAAGTAAAGGAAAACTGAAAGGAGAAAGGAAGGAAAAAAAGAACAAAAAAAACAAGAAAGATGGACCCAGCATTTTGCACGCAAAATGCAGGGAAGGGTATGTAGGGCATAACATTACCTTTGGTTGAAGAATATGTTGGTGAGATATGTACATCTGTGAAAGTATTTTTAATGGAAGGTAGATAGTTTGTTAAGGACTTGAAAATAAATGATATATGTTATGATTTGATTCCTAACAAACGGAGTAAGAAAATAGAAGATGACATTCCTGCAGAAGTTGAGAAGTTACTCACTGAGTACAAGGAGATAATTTTAGATAATGTAGCTAATGGTTTTTCACCAATGAGAGATATCAGTCACTGTATGGATCTAATTTCTGGAGCTATTTTACCAAACAAAGCACCACATAGGTTAACACTGACTGAGAATGAAGAGCTTAACCGACAAGTTCATGAATTGTTTAACAAAGGTTTTATCCAAGAAAGTTTGAGTCCATGTGTAGTATGAGTTGTATTAGCACCTAATAAGAATGGAGAATGGCGAATGTGCACTTTATTCCAGAGCAATTAATAAGATCAAAGTGAAGTATAGGTTTCCTATACTGAGAATGGATGACATAATAGATTGTTTGAGTGGAGCAAGATATTTTACCAAAATTGATTTGAAAAGTGGATATCAGCAAATCAGAATCAAAGAAGGTGATGAATGGAAGACTTCTTTCAAGACAAAGGAAGGTTTGTATGAGTGGTTGGTTATGCCCTTTGGTTTAACTAATGAACCGAGTACTTTTATGAGGTTAATGAATGAGGTTTTGAAGAAATTATTGAATAAATGTGTGATTGTATACTTGGATGATATTCTGATATTTAGTAAGACTAGAGAAGAGATTTTGATGCATATAAGGAAAGTGTTGCAGAGATTGAAAGAGGAAAAGTTGCTGATAAATCTGAAGAAGTGTTCCTTCATGAAAGAAGAGCTTGTGTATTTGGGTTTTGTAATTTCAGCCGATGGTTTGAAGCTGGATCCTGAGAAGGTTGAAGCTATACTTAGTCGGCCTACACCTGAAAATGTCACTGAGGTAAGATCATTTCATGGATTGGCAAGTTTTTACAGGAAGTTTATCAAAAATGTCAGTTCTATTTGTAATGCTATGACTGAGACAATGAGAGGAGACAAAAGAGAATTCAAATGGACACATGAAGCTAATAAGATTTTTGAAGCTTTGAAGTTGAAGGTTGTTGAATTACCTATGTTAGCATTTCCTAATTTTAATAAGGCATTTCAAGTTGAATGTGATGCAAGAGGAAGTGAAATTAGAGCTGTGTTGAATCAAGAAGGTAAACCTATTGCTTTCTTTAGTGAAAAATTGAATGATGCTAAGCGGAAATATTCTATCTATGATCAAGAGTTCTATGCTATTGTTCAAGCTATGAAGAAATGGATACATTATTTGATGCCAAATGAATTTGAATTGTATACTGATCATAAGGCTTTACAGTATTTGGATAGTCAGAATAAATTGAATTAGAGACATATGAAATGGGTAGAGTATTTGTAGAGTTTCTCATTTTTGATTAAGCATAAGAGTGGAGTTTCTAACTAAGTTGCTGATGCATTGAGTAGAAGAAGATCCTTGTTGACTGAAATGAGAATTGAAGTTCTTGGTTTTGATGACATGAAGAATTTGTATGAAAGTGATCCTGATTTTTGGAGCAGTGGAGAGTGTGCAGAGCACCTAATTCAAATCAATCAAGTAAGTATGAAGAATATTTCATTCAGGAAGATATGTTGTTCAAAGGTATTCAGTTGTGCATACCAAGAGGTTCAATGAGAACTAATTTGACTAAGGAGAAACATAGTAGTGGATTGGTTGGACATTTTGGTATTGATAAAACATTGAGTTTTCTTAAGGAAAGATATTTTTGGCCTCAGTTATATAAGGATGTTCATAAATTTGTGAAAAGTTGTGGACTTTGTCAAGTTGCAAAACGAGTGAGTCAGAATACTGGTTTTTATACACCAATTATTGTTCCTGAGAAACCTTGGAGTGATATCAACATGGATTTTTTTCTTGGCTTCCATATTTGTTGTTGTGGATAGATTTTCCAAGATGACACATTTCATACCATGTAAGAAAAAAATAGATGCAAAACATATAGAAAATATTTTCTTTAAGGAGATTGTCAGATTGCATGGATTACTGAGGAGTATCATCTATGACCAAGACAGTAAGTTTGTAATCTATTTTTGGAGAACACTCTGGAAGAAGTTGGTACTGAGTTGAAGTTTAGTTCTATATTTCATCCACAGACTGATGGACAAACAGAGGTTGTAAACCAAATTTTGGGTAATTTTTTGAGATACTTAGTTGGAGACACATCAAGTAATTGGGATTTAATGTTGGCACAAGTAGAGTTTTCATACAACAGTTCAGTAAATATAAGTACTGGGAAGACACCTTTTGAGATTGTTCATGGCACACTACTGAGAGGTATATTAGATTTGAGAGACATTGCTTGAGAAGAGAAAAGAAGTGCCGAAACATAGGAATTTGCTGAGTTCATGAAGACATTGCATGAAGATGTAAAAAAAAATCTAGAGAAAAGCAATCAGAAGTACAAAGATAGTGCAGATAGATTAAGAAGACATAAAACATTTGAATTTGGTGATGCAGTAATGGTTCATTTGAAGAAAGGCAGATTTCCTATTGGGACATATGGTAAATTAAAGATGAAGAAATTTGGTCCTTGTAAAATACTGAGAAGATTTGACAGTGGAAATGCTTATGAAGTTGAATTACCTGATGATATGGATATATCACATATATTCAATATTTTAGACTTGTATGAATATCACGAACCTGATGAAGAAGTGACAATAAGAAGTGATTATCCTAAGAAGCAGATAGAGGAAATTGAATATTTTAAAATAGAGAATTGGCAGAAGTACAAGAGGAAAGTAATACATGGAATATCTGGTAAAGTGGAAGAACAAACCGATTGAGGACTCATCTTGGATTTCTAAATCTAAGTTGGATTCACTTCAGGTTGGACCTGATACATGATTCGGGGAATCATTTCTATTAGCTCCAGGTGTCTGATGCAAGAGCATCTTGGGTCCTTGGCAATCCTGCTCAACCAAAAAAATGTTTGTTTTTTTCCTTAGTTTGTTTGGAGACTACTCAGGATATAATCTACTGCTCAGTTCTATCACTCAATTATGCTTGTTCTGAGTTGGTCTCTGTTGCTCAGGTTCTATCACTCAGGCATGCTTGTTCCTGTTGCTCAGGTTCTATTTCTCGGGCAAGCTTTTTTGTTTCTTGTTGCTCGGGTTTCTCTTCTGACACTTAGGTTTTTTTCCTGTATCTCAGGGTGTTCTTTGCCCGAGTCACTCTGTTACTCGGTCATCCTTTTCCCGAGTTGCTTATTTTTGAGTTGGATTTGGTGGCCGAATTCTTCAGTTAATTTCCATGGCTTAATTGATTTGGGGTCTCTCATTGGGATCTGTGTACCTAAATCTGGGTCTCACTTATGGATTTGAGTGCCAACCTCTCTTGGTGGACTCTTGTATATATTTGTTTCTTTGTTCTTATTTTTGGAGAAGTTTTAGAATAGGATTGGGAAGATTAGATTATCTGTAAGAAGGTCTGTGACCTCACATGTATGAAGATCAATTTGTAATTATTTGAATATATGGCCCAAACCGGGAATGCCTTACAACCCGACATGTAATGAGTTTGATCAATTAATGAAAAGAATCCTTGTTATTTTTTCTCTCACAGTGTTGTTGTTGCTTCCACATTGTTTATGCAAGCTGGTTTGGTAGTTGGGAGAGCTTGTGGCCCCATTACCAACCCTTCCTTGCGTCAATACTTCAGGAGATGAAATTGAGAAACAAATAAATCAAGAACATGAAAGACAAATCAAAGACTTAGGATGTAGGTTTTTTCCAAGTTGATTATGCTTCAAGTGGATTAACAACCTCATGGTGTCCTCATTCATTTTAGATGGAAAAAGTAGCTGAATTTTTTTGGTTTCTTATTGAGGCAAAAAGTATTCACTCTAATCTGCACTTTGTTCTCATAAATATGTATGGACCATAAATTAGTATAAAAAATAAATAGGTTTGGAAATAATTAGATCAATTTCTATCATCCACAAAAATAATTTCTTCATTCTTGGAGGAGAATTCAACGCAATCCTTCATAATAAAGACATATTAAGAGGGCTTCAAAAGATAAATCAATCATATACAAACTTTGATGAATTTGTGGGAATAAATAATCAATTGGAAATTTCAATAAAAATGGATTCTATACCTGGACCAACAAAAGGTTAAGTTTTAGTAATATTTCTAGAAAAATTGAAGATGTCCCTTTAAGTTCAACAAAATGTGGATGAGGGATCTGAACTTCGTCATGCTCATTGAAAAATAGTGGTGATAAGAGCTCCAGTCAAGATAATTAATGCTTAAAATATTCTATAGATTTAAAAATGTGAAGGATAAATGGAAGTGAGGGAATGCAAAACATTTCAATATTATTTTTGAAAGAAATAATATAATTGAAAGAAAACTTCAATTCCTAAATGAAGTAGTTTTCTTATCTGATGTGAATAAGGAAAGCTACTTGATAGAAAAGCAAGTAATGAGTCAATATAAAAAATATTTGACTAGAGAGGAAATATTATGTAAGAAAAAGTCAAGAGAGGTTTGAATGAAAGATGGGGACATAAAATCTATTTTTTTCACAATACTCCTAATTTCTAAAGAATAAAGAACAAGATGAACAAGATCAAAGGTGTAGTCGATGGATCAATGAGAGAAGACTCAAAATAAAATAAAACATAAATGATCGAGTTCTTTTAGGATCTACTTAATAATTGGGATGGTTAATTAATACACTCTCAATCTCAATTTCTAGAAGGTATTCAAAATTTTGTTTTTGATGAGCACAACAAAATGCTTTTGGAGCCTTTTTCAAAACATAAAGTAAAAGAGGCTATGATGCAAGTACACTCGAACAAAGCCCTAGGCTTGGTGACTTTCCTATAGCTTCTTTAATAATTTTTGGAATATCATAGGGACCAATATATTGGAAGTAATCAAATAATCTCAAAAATAGGTAAGTTGCTAGAAGATTTGAATAATAATTTTACTGCTCTGATATTGAAAAAAAGAACAACCCCTCTCATCAAATGAATATCATCTCATCTCCCTATACATAAATTTCTATAATTTATTTTCAAATGTTGTAGTAAAAAGATGAAATAAGGTCCTCCCTAACATCATTGTTGGAGAATAAAACATTTTTTTAGGAAGATCACATTTGATGGGGTCATCATAGCACATGAGGCTAGACACTCTAGACACATGACATGGAAAAATTACATGCTAGTCAAATTAGGAATTAATAAATATTTTGATCAAGTGAATAAAAGGTTCTTATTCAAGGTACTTGAGGTATTTGAATTTGAAAAAAAATGGCTAGATTGTATATTTAACTTCATTGCAAGTCCTAGGTATTCAATCGTAATCAACGACTCCTCCTAGAGATTTTTTGAAACCTACAAAGGAATGCATCAAGGAGATCCATTATCTCCTTTCATTTTTATTGTGATGACAAACACAATAAATAATGTTGTCACAAGGAAACTAGAAGGCAATTACATTTATAATTTCCCACTAATATCACATGAACAAGTTTTTGACGACACCCTGCATTATTTTTTCAACCAAAAGAAAGGAAGCTATGAAAATGAAAGATTTTTTGAATGCCTACTCTTATTCTTTTGGAAAAATTGTGTACACAATAAGGTTTGAAATATTCCCTCTCCATTAAATCTAGAAAGCAACAAGAAATCATAAAGATCCTATAGTTTAAAAGAGGATGCATGCCAAGTACATATTTGGGTCTACCTCTTGCTATTGGGATAAAAATAAATAAACTATGAGACTCTCTACTAGAAAATTTATCGAAAATAATCTCCCCATGGAGGGGCCAATGGATTCCATTGACAGGGAGGATGATCATATTGATATGGTGAAGAATATCAAATCACAATACTCATACTGATCACAAAATTCCTTAAATTCTTTGGACCTAAAGCACAGGGCATTATCCATAACTAGCTTGCTTGGCAGACCAAATATGGTCAAGATGTTATCTATCAGAAAATTAATGACCACCTTACTAGTTTCCCTTTTGGTTGGTATAGCCTCAACCCATTTTGTAAAATAGTCAGTGGCAACAAGGATCCAACTGTGACCCCCACTAGACTTCTCTAATAAAATCAATGCCCCATTGGGCAAAAGGGACTTGAAATGAAATTGGATTCAAAGGTAAAGCCCCTGAATACACCAGCTTCTTTGAAAATCTTTGACAAGCCTCACACTTCTACACAAACTGATGAGTATCTTTGAACAAACAAGGCCAATAAAAACCAGCCCTAAGTATCTTATGTGTAGTTGTCTTTGCTGAATAGTGGCCTCCACAAACACCACTATGTGTATTTTTAACACCCTCTCAGACTGAGCTTTATCCACACAAAAGAAGAGAATTCCATCTCTATTTTTCCAATATAAGTCTCATTGAATCAACACATATTTCTGAGCTTTTAGTTTGAGATCCCTTGTTTGATTTTCTATCATGTCCTCGGGACACTTAGTATTCTATAAAAAATAAACAATATCATTATAGCATGGTTGCATCTCAATGCTAGTTGGAATTTCATTTTTCTACACACATTATTCACTTGGGTAAGCTCCATATTTATGTTTTTCACGAGATTTTCCAACTCCAAGCCTCTAACCAATTTGATGATTTGGATCTCTAGATCAAACTCTTGTATTATGTTGATCCACCTACACCTCTTTCCAGTAACCTCATTTTGTAAAAATATATCTTTAACAATAGCATGAGGTACATAGGCAACCACCCTGGCACATACTGTAACACCCCAAAATAGGCATCTTGCAACCCTAACCAATTTTGTTGCATTTGTCGCTCTTCTAAATCATCAAAGTCCTGTTGTACTAGGCAATTCTGAGTTTTCACTGACTCTACTCGACCTGAGTGTCAAATGCAGAAAATCCTAAATCTACATTAATCATACATCATATTTAATTCCTAAATATCTATTGGCTAAACAAACCCT
>MU223102.1:477311-498683 GCA_018584345.1 Thuja plicata
ACCCATCAATAAGGACACAGTTATTGAAGAAATGTTTGACTGTATTGATGTTTCATGTAACAATCCTGAACCAAGTGAAGAAGAATCACAGATTATAGATGAAAGTATCACTCCTAAGAACTCAAAACACACATCCAAATACCACTCTAAGGAAGATATCATTGGAGATCAGAGCGCAAAAGTCTTGACAAGATCTAGAGCAAAAGGTTCAACCGCTGATGAAGAGGTATGCTTACTTTCATAGATTGAACCCTTAAGTGTTGAAGATGCATGCAAAGATTCAGATTGGAAAATTTCTATGCAAGAAGAATTAGATCAAATAATCAAGAATGAAACATGGGAACTGGTCCCTAGACCTCATGACAAGAACGTGATTGGAAAAAAGTGGATATTCAGGAACAAAATGAATGAAGAAGGCACAATGGTAAGGATCAAAGCAAGATTAGTATGTAAAGGATATGCACAGAGAGAAGGAATAGACTACACTGATACATTTTCCCTTGTGAGAAGACTGGAAGCTATCAAGTTGTTTTTGGCATATGCAACATTCAAGAACTTTAAAGTATATCAAATGGATGTCAAGTCAGCCTTTTTGAATGGTGACTTGAAGGAAGAAGTCTTCATAGAGCAGCCTGAAGGATTCAAACATTCAGACAAACAAGACATGGTATGTAGATTAAAGAAAGCACTTTATGGACTTAAACAGGCCCCAAGAGCTTGGTATGAGAGACTTGATGGTTACTTAACAAAGATATGATTCAGAAAAGGAGCAACAGACTGTAATTTATTCATAAGAGAGACATATGAAGGATTACTGCTCATTGCTATTTTTGTTGATGACATTATCTTTAAAGGTAATGACAAACTTAGTGCAAAATTTGCCAAAGAAATGAAAAGTGAGTTTGAAATGAGCATGATTGGACCTATCAAATATTTTCTTGGATTGAATGTAAAACAAACAGACAAAGGTATATTCATAAATCAATCTAAGTATGTGAAGGAGATATTGAAGACTTTCAAGATGGAATATTTCAAACTAGTAAGCACCCCCATGAGAACAGGAAGCAAGATTTCTAAAGATGATGATTCCACAGCAGTTGACAAGACCCTATACAAGTCTATGATTGGAAAAATCATATATCTTACTCAATCTAGACCTGATATTTCTAATGCAGTTGGCATTGTTGGAAGATTTGCAACTGAACCCAAGAAAAATCACCTAATGAAAATAAAAAGAATATTCAGATACTTAAAAGGGACTATCAACTATGGTTTATGGTATCCTAACTCAGAGAATATACAACTTCATGTGTATACAGATGCATATTGGGTAGGTTGTGTTGATGAAAAAAAGAGTACATCAGGAGGAGCAGTATTTCTTGGAGACAGATTGGTCACTTGGACAAGTAAAAATAAGAATTGTATCTCTCAGTCAACAACAAAAGTTGAGTATGTTGCAACAACATTGAATTGTTCAACAATGGTTTGGATCAAACAGATGATTAAAGACTTTGGTATTCAGATTGATTATCCTATTGTCATTCACTGTGACTACACTAGTACTATCAATATGTCAAAGAACCCTATAATGCATGCAAAGACAAAACACATTGAGATCAAATACCATTTTCTAAGAGAAAAATTTGTAGACAGAGAAGTAAAGTTGGATTATGTGAGCACTAAAGAACAATTAGCAGATATTTTTACAAAGCCATTATCAAAAGATACTTTTGAATATCTCAGGGAGAAGTTGGGAGTAATTCCCTTTCTTGAGTCTCATTAGAATTTGCAGCAAGAACATCAATCCTTGGTGACTGATGAATGGTTGACTACTCTACTTCTGGAGTAGTACCTGTGCTTAATGGTGTTTAACACCCTTTGTCATTGATGTCAAAGAGGGAGTATTAGTAAGGGGGAGCATATAATCTTGGGGAGTATATAGAGTAGTAGCAGTGAAGAGGATATTGAGAAGATTGTAAAAACAAGGAAGACACTTTGAGTTGATAACATCATATGTTTCCATCAATGTCAAAGGGGGAGATTGTTGGAGATTTGTTTCTGTGCAAATAATTGATTGTATGTTTTTCATTGATGACAACATATAATATACAATGGTGTTCTATATGCAATTATCAGTATAGATGTTCTGGAGGTATGTGTGTTCATTTCCATGGTGTATAAATGTTCTAGATGCTATGTGCATTCACGCCGAGTCAGATATGAAGTTTTAGTTGAGTTATGCTAGTCAATTATGACAGTTACAGAGACTGAAGACTGTCTGTAAAGAGCCGACATAATTACATTATTTCTTGAGTTGCACCTATCTTTGGGGTATGCATGTTTGTATTCATGTTTAGTTATGAGTTAAAGATAATTATATAAAGGTGCCAAACATGTTCTATCAGAATCGTGAAGTTGGGGTTAATTTGGTGGAGCCAACTTTGTGAAGCGTCACATCCATTCAGTTTGGGTTATGTGATTCCAATCAGGTTGTGTGCTTGATGTGGTTGACTAAAGAAGTATTGAAGGGACTCCTAAACCCGTCAAAGATCACATCCTTTGGAGAAGATACTTATAGTAGTTCATTTGATGAACGCCAAGGGTGAATGAGAAGAAAAAAGACATAAAAAGTATAGAACATAATGTCCGTTGTTTTGGGACAGTAGAGACATTTCATTCATCAAGAAAAGATCTATGTGAAGAAGATGTGGAAGTATACAATACACTAGAACTAATCAAGATAGCAGGTCTACTCAAATAATTCATCTATCAGATATAGTGTATATCTGTCCTATTGAAGATTGCAACCTTCATCATTTTAGTAGTGAGCTTTTGGACAGTGAGTCCTCACCCCTAACAAGGTTACTTGTAAAAGACTCCTAACAGGGTCTGACCTTTAACCAGGTCTCTGTACTTATTGTAATAACTCCTAACACGGTTGCAAGATCTCTTAACATGGATAATTATACTCAAGTACAATTCTTTGTGGATGCTATCCCACCGGGGTTTTTACCTATTTAGTTTCCTCGTAAACAAAATTTTTGTGTTCTCTATTGTGTTATCTGAATGTGCATTTGCTTTATGTTAATTGATATCTAAGTAAAGAGAAGAATTAAAGTAGTTGATAACTGATTCACCCCCCCTCTTAGTTAAACTTTGGGAGTATTCCAACAGGCAATCTTCTTCTTCATTTATGCAGTAGCAGCATCTAATTCAACCTTTTCCAACTATATGGCAATATCATCTTTTACTTTTCTGGCTCTTTATAGCTCTATGTCAAGTAAAGACATACCCTGAGATGCCTTCATTATATATTTGGGATCATTGATTTGTATACCAGTAACCTTCTGTTTACCTTTGTCTAATGTTGGGTTACTTGTACTAATTGGAGGAGGATCTTGTAAAGAAGCATGAGGCCTTGAAGGTCTTTCATTTTCCCAATCAACAATTTGTCTGATCACAGGCTCTTGCTCCATTTGAATTTTATTTAAAAATATTTACGTCACCATATACTCCTTCCTCTTTGCCTCCATATCACCAAAGATCTCCTTACTTAAACCCTTATAATTCTGATCAAAACCTTGATTCATCTGCTTGAGTTGAGCCAACCTTCTTTGTAAGTCCCCATTCTCAACCACAGCTGCCATGAATTCTTCCTCTTTATCCTTTTGTAATCTTTTCCTTAATATCAATTGTTCTTGTATTTATCTTCTTAAGGCATCATTATTTCCAAAAATTTGATCAGGATTAGGTAAATTAATATCATAATTTGGAGGATCCTCTAAATTTATAAGATCTATCTCCCTTTGATTTATTGCTTGTTCACTATGGTTTATTTAGAGAATTAGCGATAACAACTGAGCTTATGAGTCTCTTGTACACGTGTTTGCATCTTGTCAAATCTTAGCCTTATATCTCTAAATCACTGAATCAAATCTCCAAATGAAAGAAAATCTTTGAATCTCCAAATGAAAGACTTAACCTTGGTTTAGTCTCCAGATTCAAAGATAAGGCTATCTCTAAATCCCTGAATAAATGTCTTAACTCGGCTTCAATTACGAGATCCAACGACAACCACCCGATTTGATTTGCATCGATGCTCCTCGCTAAGTCTCCAAATCATTTCCCACTTAACCACATCATCACAAGATCAAGAGATAAACATAAAAAGTCAAGCACTAACCTTTTCGCTAGATCACTGAATGAAAAGAACTAACTGCCAAGAAATATAACATGCCTTTGCTAGATCTCAGAATAAACTGAGCATATTCTTTTCCATTATGAGACTAAGAGATAACCTTGTCGCGCCAAGTCTCCAAACCATAAAGAATATTCAATCTCGACTGTGAGATTAGGAGACAAGGCTTAGGAAAAATAAAGCATATGGGCATATAAGACTTAAGTGACTCAAAAAAGGTAACTTCATTTTATGAGTTGAACCAAAAACTTAGGGTTTTCACCAAACTTTGCACCAAGGGATAGAAAAATAAAAACTAGGGCTTAAGGATAAGGCAAGATTTAGCAGGATTTACACCACTTGAGCCAGGATTTAAATAGTGCTAACAATACGCTCACATTTTTGATAAGGTATCATATATCCCACTGAGCCCTAAGCAATTTTGATTTTGGCATATTTATCAAAAAAGGGGGATGATATAGTATGTATTAATATAGAACATAAGGGGATAATATAGTATAAAAGGGAGATATAATGGTAAGGGAGATATAAGCATGTGTATAGGGGGAGTTACACAAAATTTTGATGACTTTGAAGTTTTTGTCAAAATGCCAATTAATGCCCAAAGGGGAGATTGATACTCCTATGAGATAGTTTGTTTTTATTAGTTTTGTCAAAGTCATAATATTCCATGAAGACAATTGGTAAAGAAGGATAATACACTAAGGAAGATAGTCGGTAAAACAAATTTAGTCACTGAGCAGAGTTAGTCACTGAGCATTATGCCACTGAGCAAGATCAAAGCACATTATCGAACACACCAGAGCTGACATAAAAATTGAAATTTGAATACACTGAACCTGGATGAAGAGTGGGAAAACTTTCACAGTATTCAAGACAAAAGTTAGGTTGAACATTGGCATTGCACCAATATGATTGCACATAATCATGAGGCAATTCAACCAATGATATTCAAGAATAATAAATGTGTTAGGAATGAAATCAACCTTGCACCACCTTACCTCCACCATAGAAGGAGAAGGATCTAATTAGGTTAACCGCCTTTAGATCATATAAAGTGAAAAAAAAACATAAAGATGACAGTGAGATGCTGAATAATATACAGAGAGTGTGATAGAGAGAGAGAAAAATACAATGACAAAGATAAAGACATAATGAAGAAGATATACAGTGTAAAACAAATAAGTTACTAAGTGCAGAAAGAGATAATGCACTTGCAGAGCATAATGAGTTTGAACAACATTATGGTTTATGCATACTTGTAGACATTTTTGTAATAGTTAGGAGATTAGAAATCCCATTCAGTGGGTAGGCCCTAACAGGTCTTATTTTTTAAATCCTCTAACCAGGTACATCTCTTAGATGAGATATTATAAAATCCTTTAACCAGGTAGACTAAATGATTCTTTTGTACTCTTGAACGAGTATAATACTCCTAATAGGGAAAGCTACCAGAAGTAGCTAACATTGTAGCTCTAACTGAGAAACCTTTATTCTGTAGAAGTGAAGGATTGTGGGTTCCCCACCGTAGTTTTTTCCTCTAACCACGGATTTCTACATGACCAAAAATCATGGTGTTATGTGTCATGGTTTTTTAATTTATGTTATATGCTTTTCAATATTTTAATGAATGATATTCAGTTCGGTGCAAAGGAATGAATAGTAGTTAAAAGTGTTAAATTAATGATTCATATGTCCCCTCTCAACTCTTTCCTTTCCATAAGATTAATCCAACAATGATCAACCTACAGAGATAAATATATAAGAAAATTGCTCACAAAATTTTTCATATGATGAAGGACATACATCTAATGGTAGTGACTTGGATGATGAATAATTTTTTTTGGGTGAATAATATGGTACTTGGGAAGCAAATTCTAATGTGTAGGTATGAGAAAAAAATTCTTAGTTTTCTGATAATAATAAGCAATGCTTCGAAGGCTCCCTTGATTGTCAATTGGTTGATATAGTTTATGAAAATAAAGAACATATAGATCAAGAAGAAATATGGTTTCTTAGGAATGATGATAGAATTAGTAATATAGAACCAAGCACCAATGACAAAGAGAGGAGGAAAATTTCCTCACTACTGAAGAGATTTCAGATTGGTTGGACAAAGAATATCAAAGGTATGTGCAAGAAAATAACACGAATTTTTTTCCAGATTCCAAGGATGAACATATAACATGATGCACATACAAAATACATCTTCTAAGATGATGGATGGACAAGGAGATGACTTCATTAATGAAGGGGAGGCATTTAATATTTTTTAAGAAGATGATATATTCAACCTGGGTGTGCATTCTGACCAGCAGGTTGAGGTATGTATTATTAAAAATTCTTTAGAAAGTTTCTCAGATGAAACAATAGAAAAGGAGCATGCAAATTATTGTGATAGTATTTTTAAAGTTGATGTCCCTATGCTTTCAAAGATGGTATATAAAATGGAAGATCAAGTATCATGGAAAAGTACTTTTGAAAATAACATTTACTCAGATATACCATATGAGGAGGAAAAAATATTTCCAAAAAATTAGCGGGTGGTGACAGATGAAATACAAAAGAATATAGATAATAATAATGCCTTTGGTTCATGTCATGAATATCATTTTGAGGTAGAGCCCGCTTTGAATGTGGAAATTTGGAATAAAAAATTTTTAAAGATAGAAAAAAGGGGTTGTGATGAAAGATTACGGTTGTCAAATAAATTCTCTTTAAAACATGATGCACTTGGGTAAAGAGGCAATGTGAATTTTTTATTTGAAAAAGATCACAACAAAATTTTATTGAAAACCCTAAATATCTTTCGTATGGGATTAAGCACAGTAACTCTGAATATATGAGAAAGTCAAGTATAGTGTTGCAAGCAACCAAGGGAATGATAAATTCTTCTTTTTAGATAAAGTTGAATATTTGATGAGACATATGACTGACAATGAAGGAAATTATAAGGAGATGTATGATGATGATGGAAATGTTTTCAAATCTTTAATATTGCTTCATGATCAGAATCATGTTTTTGACAGGGGGAAAATATTGATATTTCTTTAGGGTGGCTTGGGACCACTAGTCTTGAATTTTATCTAATTTTTTCAAAGGGAATTAATCTAGTGGATCCTAATGGAGTAGACACACATTTTGTTTTTCCAGAGATACTTCTTGGATTCTTGTAGACATTCAGGATATGCCTCATCCCCAGATAGATCCATTGTTGGGATTGAAAAAAAAACTTCTAGAGTGGGCTTCAAAATATTTGTGATATCAGGCTGAGTTTCCAAATGTATTTTTGAGATGCATTGGTTATTCCACAAGTACGATTCCATGAAAAGGTGTTGGTTATTGATAGAATGATAAGACAAGTAAGTTTTTCTATTTCACAAGAGTCTTTGAAAGTGGTTTGTGAAATAACGAATAGATCGCTATTTCACAAAGGGATGCTAATATATTTGGCAAAATAGCCAAATGTTGTCATTTTGCAAAAGGAAAATTTGATGTGTTGTGAAGTAACAGTGCAATAAATTATGATCGAACACAGTGTGGTATCATCGATCCTAACAAGATAGTGGTTATTTAACTAATGGATTTTCACGCATGTAAATGTTATGAAGTGTTTTTAATTGCAAAATCCTAATTTACGATGTGAGTCATAGGGATCCAGATGCTCCTATTGAAATCAAAGATACCAAGGAAACTATTAATACTGTGGTTGAATAATTGAATTATATCATGCATGAGGAGAGTAGGATTGAAGAAAAACTATCATCATTCAATACCATTAAGCATTGGACAATCCTTGAGTTTGTAAACAAAGAAGGTCTCTGGAAATGAGAAAGCTTCAACTAGTTGATTAACGTGCAAAGGGCATTTTTTTAGTTGTTTTGTTTGTTTGTCTGTTTTATCTTATTGTAATATTTTGTCTACTTTTGGTTGATTAGGATTAGGGTTGGTTTTGAACCGTCATGGAATGTGAATGGTTGGAAGCTTGCCGCTTCCCTTATTTTATGAAGGGGAAACCATAACTGGTTTTGACATATATATATTCAACTGAAAGCAAAATAACTCTCTTATACTTACTTTTTTATATCAATAAAATATACTTGGTTTTCTTGTCTACATTGGTGTTGTGTTATGTTCTTTCTATTCAGATTTATGCCCATGTGTTATAATTGATACAAGGATCAATTATCATCTTTAAGACTTGTGCATGCAAATAGTTAATCCAACACATCAATTTGAAGAAACAAAAGGCTATAGAGAAGTTGTTTACCTATTTAATTGGCTCTCTTTCTCAAAGATTAAATTCAATTGAACAAGTTGGTGTTTTGTATTCAGTTTGTGTGCATTGATAGGATTGGATGGTTGATGGTGTATTTGCAAGAATTGTAGAACACTGTATTTCATAGGTGTGTGTGTGTGTGGGTTGGATACGATTGACTCTGCAACCCAATTTGATAATGGACTAATCATCATTTTTCAAAAGAGTAAGCAAGATTTAACCCTCTATGACTACCCTTTTTCTTTTACTTTGCAGTTATTTCATTTCAATAAAAGTTAGCAAGTAGGAAGCCAGTAAGTAGGAGAATTATGGAGGGGGAAGTTAAGTTTTGTTTCACAGATAATTATTAAATAAAGGGTCTAGCACATCTCCTATAAAAAGCTCTAGCTTGAAATTGTAAGTTAGAGAGAAGGTATACCTTCCTAGGTCTTGCAGAGCCTAAAGAGAAAAGGATTTCAATTTATTGTCAATAAATCATGTCAAATGACCAAATCCTTTAGGATTTTGGGGATAGAAGTTTAACATCCTTTCATAATTTCCCAATCTATTGATTTGAGCACAAACATACACGTTGCTCACATTTTGCACACACACACACACACAATCTTTTGATGATGCTTTACACTTTGCACCCCTTAATGGACATACAATCCTTAAGGAATGATCCCTACTTTAAACTTTGGATCACTTAATATTGGACATACAATCCTTAAGGATTGATCCCTTCTTTACACTTTGGATCCCTTAATGGACATACAATCCTTAAAGGCCGATCCATCCTAGTTTCTTTTTGATCCCTTATGGGCATACAATCCTTAAGGATAGATTTCTCTTTGTCAGAACCCTTATTGACATACAATCTTTAAGGACATGTCCTACATGGGTTGACTAGCACGACACACAAACCTTGCTATAAATTTCAATGGCATCTATTGCGACACCTTTTGTGTGGTCCACAGTACGAAATAAAATCTTACTAGGCATGTGGGTCACACTTTTCTTTCTTTGTGTGGTTCATAGTGAGACATGCAATCTTACTAGGGCTAGGATAATCACACCCCTCTCCTCTCTCCCCCCCTCTCTCCTCTCTCTCCTTCTCTCTCCCATTCTCTCCTCTCTCTCCCTCTCCCCCTCTCTCTTTTCTGAGTGATGTATCTCTTATCTTAGTTTTTGATTTGATGAGGACTTAATTAACTTGGGGGCTTGATGTTTCCTTGACTCCTTAACTTTGGTGAGATCATCTTATGCATTTGATCTACTTTACCATGAGCATGAGCTTGCCTCATACTCTCGCTAAAGTGGGGGCTAAATGTATAGGTCTAAAAAGTTAGCACCCATTAATTTGGAAGCTCTAGGACCTATTTGGGCCATATTTTAGCGATCTCCTCGATTATGGATGTGTTTATGCTTGATTTTCTTGCTTTCCTCTATGTTTTTTCCCTGAGCCCCTTAATACTTCTTGGGCCCCACAAACCTACCTCAAGATTTACCCTCCTAGGTATAGTTTGAACTTAGTTCGACCTATACCAAGTGTAGTTTGAACCACTTTTGACCTATATCTTTGGGATTTTAAATTAGTGGGTTTTGTGCCCGATGCACAACATTTTCATTTTCCTGCCAAGTGAGGTTGGCCCCCGTAAAAATAAACCATGAAATCACTATAAAAGGAGGCCTCTCCCCTTTAGTTTCCCATCCATTGTCTATTGCAACCTATGATCTACTATCTACGACCCACTTACATATGCTATCTATGATCCATTTCATTCCAACATTCAAGCCTAAGGTAATATCAAGCAAGCAAGGATTTGGCTCCAAGATTTGAAGATTATTGTTTGAATCTCTCTCTCATGATGGAGTACTGGTGGATGTACCAATTGAGAAAGAGGATCCATATCCTTTCTTCATTCCTTTCCTTCAAGAATATCAATCATACAATCATCCATGATCCATGATTTGGCAAGTGTAGATCTATTGCATTGGTGAAGACATCCTACCTTCTATAATTCAACATCCAATCAAGAAAGAATACATCTTTTTGGGTATATCAGATTTGTATCCATCCATAAGGGTTTGATCAACTAAGGTTAATACTTACATTTGTCTTGTTTTACTTGCTTTACTTAATTTATTTCAAGGTTAATTCATAAATGGGGGCTTAACCAAGGAAAGCCCCTTTCCCCCAACAATTTCTCATGCAGTCAAGGATGGAGAAACCTCAAGGAGATCAGTCCAATCCTTGCAACCGATACAACATGGTGGAAAAAATCCAAGATGGATAGAAATGAGAGATCAACCTTCAATTATTATCAGAAAATCATTTACAATAGATTTGCAACATGCAGTCTCACATGCCAAGCTTACATGTCTGATTATAATCAGAATAACCTTGCAAACCCTAGTCAAACTAAGCCAAATAATCTTATGAAAATCACCCTGCCCCTTAGGAACAAGTCCATAAGATTATATAGCCATCGTAACATCAAGTCGGCCCATAAAAGATCACATTTCCCAATAATTTAGAAAATATGTTACAACAAATAGTTCGGTACTCAAATCATTTGGAGCAACCTCCAATGAAATAAATAAGAGATGCAATCATAGAATAATTAGGTCAGCCTCAAACATAATAATGAGATGGAATGATCACGTTCAGAAAAACCCATTAGAAGATTAGCAAATGATTGGAAAACACAATGACTAACCAATAAAATGAAGAACACGATAGTCACGCAAAGAATCTGCAATAGCTCATGTGAGATAAATCCAAATGATGTACAATCATATGATAAGGTTCAACATGATGCCACAAATACACTGTAGTGACCGTAATGCAAAAGAACAAGCACAGATTGACCGCAAACAGAAACACCAGAGTGATCAAATAGAAAAAACTATATTTTTTATTTGATGCAAGATTTCTAAGATCCCAAGATGCTCCTGCATCATTTTCCCCTTCTCTTTTGTGTGCAGTCACATGTTGAGAATGTAGATTTAGTTATAGATATGAGAACCCATTGGAGGGAACTTTTTAGATCCATTTTCTATTCCAGATTTCGACAGTATCAAGTATAGGTCAAACCTTCAACATATACCCTAACATTCAAATTTGAGATTTCAATTACAGAACCAAAAAGACAGTCTAGAGACTTGCCCAGATCCATTTTTAGTTATGATTTGGAGCAGATTGGGTATAGGTTGAAACTTCGACCTATACCTAGGTACAGGTCAAACCACTTTCGACCTATTCCTGTGGCAAGATAGAAAGTTGCAGATCACAGACTGCTGGATTTAGGTACTGAGACATTTTGGCACTCTGTCAGACAAGAAATCAGAATTTGCACACCTTCTTCCTCTTTCATTTTAGGTACATACATTCTTTTCCATACATCTTGCATCTAGTTTATACATTAGATCATTTGTTATGGTATCTTTCTATTGTATCTTCTCTCAATAATAAACATAATATATTTTATCATTTTTATCATACATTTACATCACAAAAGGTAAAGCACCCTAAGTTGTCCCCTTAGCTAGATCTTGCATTTGTGCCCTTTACTCCTTGGGTTTTGCAAATCAGGTTTGGCTTGAGGATAGGATTTAGGGTCTTCTCAATGCATATGTGTGACTTGGTGGTCTACCATTGATCACCATTTAACCATATACATGGGTGTGCCATTTTAGAGGTGCAAGATCCTCCCTAATCTAGGATTGTAATTTCAATGGGAGGGTGTGTGCACCAAATTGTGGACCAAAAAGGGGGGTATAAGTGGACACATTTTATCTGAAACCAGGTAAACCTGATCTTGGAACAGGCGTTTGAGGGTCATGCACTCAAAATAAGATGCGTAAAAAATAAATTTTTTTATTACTCTGAATCTAGTTTCTAAAACACTAATGTTTTTTAAAAACCGACAAGATTAAAAGGGTCAAACCTCACGCGCACGAAACATGTTCCTAATTTTTTAAGAAAAACATAACATAGCTCTTTCCGTGTGCGGTAGAAAAGATATAGTTATATTCATTATTTTTTAAATCCCTTTGGTAGGATGATATGTAAGAGTGAGATCTAGAAGTTGTGTATTTTTTTGTAATTTTTTGATGAGTATTTTTTTTCCTTTGATTTTTTGAAGTGATCACATCTTGAAAATTTTGTAATTTATTTGTAATTTGATTGAGTATATCAAAAGTTATTAAAAAAATGGTAGACATATGTCTGTGAGGACAATCAAGACACTGGTAAAGAAAATTAAAGTTTACTATGCTAATGTTGTCCAAAAATAGAAAAATTTATATGGTTAGAAAGATAAGAAGACATATGAGATTATGGTGAAAATTATAAAGCTACCCAGTTGACGAATTGCAAACCTGATGAAGATAAAGTCAAGAATTCATCTTACAAGATGAAAAAATGTCTAAAAGAACAAAAATGGAGGGAAAATGAGCCTCCGAGCCTTTGGGTCATTTTTAAAATCTCTTCCCAAGCCATAACCTGACCGGGTTTCTAAATTTCAAATAACCCAATCAGGTTATGAAAAGAAAAAAGTACTTCAAAACCCGATCGGGTTTTGAAGAAGTAAAACTTATGCATTTTATTCTCCATAACCTGATCAGGTTTTGAAGAAACTAAAATAGGCTTTTCTCTGGAAGCCATAACTTCCACATACAGAGTCTGATTGAATCCGTTCAAAAAGCATAGGAAAGATCTTGAGACGATCTAACACATTATTAACCTATGATCATCTTTAGGCATCAACATTTTTTCTGCCATCCATTTGAATGAAGTAAGGTATAAAATAGGTACTCATTATTGCCCATACACGCAACGTATAGGATAATCAATATGCTCTCTCTCTCTCTCACACACACACACACACATATTATCTCCCACGAGAGAGAGAGAGAGAGAGAGAGAGAGAGACAGAGAGAGAGAGAGAGAGAGAGAGAGCATACTATTTTTCCTATACGTTGCATGTATGGGCAATAATGAGTACCTATTTATACCTTACTTGATTCAAATGGATGGTAGAAAAATATTGATTCCTAAAGATGATCATAGGTTAATAATGTGTTAGATCGTCTCAAGATCTTTCCTACGCTTTTTGAACAGAGCCAATCGGACTTCGTATGTGGAAGGATTCTAGAGCAAAGCCTATTTTTCATTTCTTCAAAACCTGATCGGGTTATGGAGAATTAAATGCATAAGTTTTATTTCTTCAAAACCCAATCGGGTTATGGAGAATAAAATGCATAAGTTTTACTTCTTCAAAACCTGATCGGATTTTGAAGTACTATTTTATTTTCAGAACCCGATCGGGTTATTTGAAATTTAGAAACCCGATCGGGTTCTGAGGAAGATTGTGTTTTTTAATAATATTTTCTAGGCTTGGTTACCAAGCCGAGAAAAATTTCAAATTTTCAATAACCCGATTGGTTTATATGAAATTTGTTTTTTTTTTAAAGATGTGTCCACTTTTTTGGTCCGCAACTTGGTGCACATACTCGGGAATCAACCCTCACCCTAAAATGTCTGTCTTTCTAAAATTGTGAACTCTTCACTTAAAGACAAATTTGTAATAATTAGAAATATTCTATAATCAGTTGTCAATAATTTTTCTATTATTGGTGTATAATTTGTATTATTTCTTTTATCAACAATAATTGGCAGAGGAATATATTAATATCTAATGCAAGTGTGTGTATTGCATTCCATTCGACAAGCACTAGGATTTTGTGAGTAATCCCAACATAATTTTTGAACATCAAGATGGGAAGCCACAAATACACATGGGACATATATGCTTCATCAATGGCAGTATGTGTGTGTACATACGTATGTATGTGTAGATATGTGTGTGTGTGTGTGTACGCAGGCACACACCAACACACACTACACTTAATAAAAAAGTCTAAATATTTAGATTTAGTGGAAGAGTACCAGTAGTCATTATAGATGACTTCTCATACCTTCAAATTATAAACAATAAATTATATTTCAATGATTTTTGTTGTTGTCTCTATATGCAACTTAACTGCTTATAGCTATTGTTCTAGCTTCTGTCTAGTAATGACGATATTGTGAGATCCACTATGCACACAATGATAAAAAAAGTTTTCATTTCAAAATATCACCCAATAACTACATAAAGATGCCTAAAAAATCAAACACTATCACTACTTCAATAATTTGATTTTTTTATTTAAGTTAACACCATTTCATATTCATTATCTGTGATGCGATAATCAAAACCCAATTTCATTGGATCTTTAATCCGGATAATCAAATATTGCTATATGTGTTGGAATGGAATTTAATAAATAACCTATGCATTAACAGAAAAATGCTAGTTATGTCATATTCATTCAATTAAAACTAGCAATTACACCTTGGTGTGTAATGGGTACATCGAAGATATGTGGAAGGGGAGCATAAAATGTGAAATTCAAAAAGAGTTGTTTTCGTAAGAAGTAGTAATTATAAAATATCCTTGATGATATTAACTTTGAGCATTGATAGCACAGATGCGAATAATGTTTAGTGATGTGACTTATCTGGTACCTTAAGTGTTTCTAGAGCTTATTATTACAATAATTTATGAAAATGGAGCTATTTTTTGCATCTCAACTGTTAAACAAGTGTCATATTTAGAATGAACAATGCCCAATAGACTACCAAATTGGATTCATATTTGTACAGAAAAACAACTTGTAGAAAAGCATACAAAGGGATGACATGTGAGAGAAAAAAGAATCTCTCTCTCTCTCTCTCTCGCTATATATATATATATATATATATATATATATGAGTGAACAAAGATTAGAATGTCATTAGAAGATGGCTTCCCTTTTGAATTTTTTTTAATAAAAGCCCCGGAAATGTAAACATGGGAATCAAAAAGGACTTTTTAGGGCATTATTGGAAAATCAAAAGCTTTTCGCATTTCTCGTCATTTTGTGACCTCTTTAATAAATCTATTGACATTACAGTAAGAAGGACTGCCTTCCATTGTCGACTTTCTCGTCGACTCCTTCCATTGTACTGCGTTCTTTCGAAGAGCTCGAAGATGGGGAACCCATGGCATAAACACATTGTGAACAATACAAGTGACAGGAGGTCCCGTTGCATGAGTAAGGTGGTCTGGAATGGACTCGAACCAAAGACGTAGGTCAATCTTAAACATCACACATTAAGGAAAAAATTAACCTTGCAAAAAGTAAGTCAACTTTGACTATTTAACACTTTTTACCTAGGAATCAATTGTTAGTGTGTGATATTTACAACCAAAAGAAAACGTATGCCCAGGGATTGGAGCGTTTTATCCACCTTTAACATTCTCTGGTGGTCAAAGGCTAAGCTAACGAAGGTGATGAGCGCGCCTGTGGAAGCCAAGTCCTTTGAGAATTGCAGGACGGGATTTGTGTGGCCTGCTTGTGGAAACGACAACACTACAATGTGTCCACTTCGAGTTCCACTCACCATTGTTGCTCTGCTATTTCTTTTTCCTGCCTATCTTCAATTATCCATCACATTTTTCTCTGTTATTGTCCGACTGGGTAAACAGTCGCCCGCATAAAAGCTGAATGAGTGAGACTCCATCTGCCGACCACATTGACGTACCCAACGAACGGCTCTGCAAGAGGCATATTTAGATCTCATTGACGTTTTGTCCATTTTCTTTTGGCTCAAGTAAAATTTACAACTTGCCGAATAGATAAGCTCTTTCGTTATTGCCCTTGATTTCCACATCGACCAATTTTATTTTCTTTAGGTGAAAGGAACTAGTAGTGAAGTGGGTTCCAATAACTATTCACTTATTGTTATTCAATAAAGTTGTTAGTGGTAGATCATTTATATATCAATAATTGATCATTTTTTTTATCTTTTTGGATCTATGATTGGTTCATTTGTGCACCACTACTAGAGATTTGTGAACCACTACTTAAATATTTGTCCACAAGTACTGGTGATTTGTGGCGATTTGAGGGAGTGGTTCGTGATACAATAGGGGTCAAGTATATTCCTCAATGTATTGGAATGAAATTTAGTAAATGCCCTATACATAAAAAGAGAATAAATGCTAGTTATTAGAGTGGGGAATAATCCAATTAATCTTAGCTTGGTAAACTGTGCATAATGTTTATCTTATGGTCTGTGAGGATTTTTCGACTCAAATGAATTTTTTCATGCTTTTTTATTTTTCTAATTAGCACTTGATATTTTTGTCAATGACTTTTTGTTTATCTATTTAACAATTCTTCTTACACAAATAGAAATTGAAGAGAATAAAATTGTTCATGGGTTTCTATTATTTTTCCACTATGTACATGTCTTTTTCTAAGGTTGTCCTTAATCACTTTCATATTGAGGATTGTGAGAAAAACTTATGCAACGCTAGTTAAAGCCACCAGGTACAAGAAAGTCAACAAGTATTCATTGAGCATGCAGTTAGAGAAGACATTCATGCGAGTAAGTATGCTTGTGTATACAGGTTAAAGTTTTTTTTCCATTGCCCACTACTCCATCTAGCATTATCTCTGTGTTGCACTTGCTCTAGCTATTTGGCTAATAGCATTAACAAATATATTCAACTATTATAAATGGAAGACAAAACCATAGGCAATGGCATGACATGGAAAACAAAATATGTTGAAAAAAATTACTAGTATTTTTTTTAATGCAGAGAAGTGATGGAAAATAGGGTTTTCTTTATTTAGATAACATCTCTTTGTTTTTTGCTTGGTATTGCATCCTTCACATTCAAGATTGTATTTTTGAATCTATACAGGTAGCATGCATTTCACATATGCAATAATCCAGGATATGCGCAATATGTATTTGTTGATTCTTGAAAGGGATTTATAAACTCTGCAAAAAAATGTAGATGCTTCTACGGTAGATCATCAAAGCTATTTAAAAACCCCTCCTATGTGGTCATGCATTAAATTTGACATCAATGCCTATTAGCACAATTGCAACCAGGCCTTGCAATATTGTATATCAATACCAAATATTTAGCATCGCACATTTTACCAAAAATTCTATTGTGATAATGTTATTTGGATTAGGGTTCTATTTTGTGAGTATGATTTCTTTAATTTTGACTTATAATCTAATTACGTAATCATGAAATCATTACCAATTATAATTTTGTATACCCAAATCATTCCTCAGTCAAATCATATTAAACAACAATGTTTTAGTTTTGTTTCTATTTAATCTAGGCTACAAACATGCACCTAATGATGTCTTTAAGAGAATACAAGTCTTAAGCTCAAAGGAAATTTGTGAAGCATTTGTACTTTTTATATACAAAATTGCCCACTAACTTAAGTTGACTATCAAATTCCAATTTCCATGGAGAAGTAGACAATATTGCATTGAAAGTTACTTCCCAAAAATAAAGATCTAGCATTTTGAATTTTTATTTGGGTTACTAAAACATATATCCATATAGTGCTACACATATCACTTTATTCTTGAGTAGCTTATGAGATTTAGAGAAATTAGAATTCATCTTTTTTCTATCTTGGGAGTATGAATGTGCACTTTAAGCTTTAATATGTCTTCATAAATGTACTAAGTGATTTATGCTACACCTTTTCTTGATTTTCTTTTGGCAACTCTAGTAGATCAGTTTGGCGTGGAATCCACATACAATACAAAGTCTTATTGCTGACAAAACTTGATTGGTGGTAATTGTGGCCTTTTAAACACAACCAATTATGTGCCAAATCCTTATTATTATTGGTATAGCTTTAATTTTTATTTTTTAATTTAGTTCTTTTGGCATTTCTATATATTTATCCAAATAGAGAACTTAATACTAATTTAGAGTCCTTACTTAGGATGATAGAGAAACTAAGATTCAAACACAGACATAGTCTTCGTGTTTCTTTTTAAATTATCAACCAGTGCACTTCTTTGGTACTAACTAATGGGAAACGTGTTGCATCCCTTATCTCAAACAACACACAATATCTACAATCTTATGCACATTGTACTAAGAATAATGTGAGTATTTGAACTTATTTCATTATGAATTTTTGTGTGGTACAAACATCACATATGGACATATTTGTAATTTTGGCTTTCAATATGAATTTTAGAGTATACAAACATGTTATATGATCACAGCGTGCTTCCTTTTTATTTTCCCAATCATTTTTGTAAAAAGGAAAGATTAAAATTTGATATCTAATAAGAAAAATCAAATAATTTCATGGATCTTAGATGTTTATTTTTTTTTATGCATGCTTTATGTATATTTGTTTTTACCAATCTTGAAATATAAGAGATCTAGTATTACTAGGATATTGCAAAGAGAAAATAACCAAGCTAATGAGTATCATTCAAATGTAATGCATAAATCTCATTGGTTGTATATATATACCTTACAAACATCTATGTCAATCTCTTTACAAATATAATCATCATAATTCTCTAAGAGTTGCAAGTAATCATATTGTTGGTCATCCACCCTGTTTGCAAGTAGTTTACTCCACTACTATTAGCCTAAGTCATCATATTCTTATATATCATCCCCCATAAATATACCATGTATGAGCTAGGTATTTGATTATATCATCCCCCATAATGATATATGATATGAGCTGAGTATTGATTTTGAGCGGGCGCAACTTGAAAGTGCATCAGGTTCCTCAAGACATGGGATTTTGCCAAGGGACATATCTTAGCAAACTTGGGGTGTACCTGAGCAAGTCTCTAGATGCTTGGGGTGTTTCCAAGCCATGCTTGGGGAATTTTTAGCAGCATTTACCATTAAGAAAAATCAATGAAATAGTTATAAGTGATTTGATCATATAAATAATTCTTTTGGAAGACAACAAAATACTTGATGCCTTTCCAAAAAATGGGACAAAGATATTTTGTGATGAATTTATTTCAACTTTTTATTTGACATCATTTACTAATTAGCTAAATATTGAAGGTCTGCTCATGCCATGTTATTTTCTACATTTTTCCAAAGAGTTTTTGTAGTTGAGAGCAGGTTCTATTTCTTCTAATGTTGCTATGCCCGATGTTGATGATCTAGCAAAGCAGGTTGTTGAACTGTTTGATCTTAGCTTAAAATCTCATTGTGTGTCATTTGTTGGCCTTTCACTACTTTATAGATGTAAATATTACAACATTACAATAATCTAAATGCAAACTCCAGTATCCCTACTTTTGGCAAAAGGCGGGAACTCTAGCTACATGGCAACACTAATTTAAAAATATGATTTTTAAAATATTGACTAAAAATAAATGTTTTCTTTTATTAATTAAAATTTATTTAATATTTATTTTCAAATAATTTTTATAGCATGATTATTATTTATTTTATTTTAATTCTAAAGGAATATCACTACCTTTCTTGTTAAGATGAGAATATTTAACAATTAAAATTATAGAATATTTTAATATGAAAATATTTTTTAATTATTTTTATAAATTATTTTTATTGTAATTTAATTTTATTAAAAAAAAATCTTAAATTTTGGTTCATTTGTATAAATTAATCATTAATGATGCTATTATTTTTGTTGACATTTTTACTATTTAATATTCTTGTAAATAAATTGAGCATGTAATATAATTACTTATAAAAGTGATCATACTTCATAAAAGAAATATATCTATAATCGAATTGCTAATCTTCGTTCACATGAAGGAAGTATTTGCTTAGGTTACTTATTTAGTTTGAACCACAAAGTGATGTAGTGGGGTGTAATATAGTTTGCTAGAACCTTTGGGGTTATTAAAATACTTTCAAAGACTCACATTGTTGAAATATTCATCTTGATTCACAAGGTTATCATCATCGTGATATTTTTCATGGCCTATAATTTTATCATCATTATCATTATCAAGGGATAATTAGATCACTCAAGATAAGGATTCCTAGTTTCCTACTTGGATTTGGTTAGAATTTCTTAATTATTTGACTTAATTTTAACATGTATTTCACACAAACAAAAAGATAATAGAGACTTGAGAATACCCTATCTGTTTAACTGGGAGTGTTTAGTTCTGTAGACCTACAAATACAATTTGATGTCATAAATACTATGACCTATTTATCTCAAGGCACTAACCACTTTTGATTCACAAGATCACACTAAGGTGTGAGAGGAGAACATAAATAGCCTACTCTTCTATTCTTAGAAGTATGGTATGGACCATTTACTTGTGCATTAAAAAGACCAAATGATCTAAGCAAGTGTGTACAAGTTCAACTAGGAAAGTACTATACCGAGTTAATGGTAAAAAAAACCAAAGTCCATGAAATTAGGGATGTTTATAACATATAGGATCTTTATAACATATGTGATCTTTAGAACATGTGACTTCAAGTCAACAATTGGTGATGAAATTCAAGCCAAGGAAAGCAAAGTGTTTTATTATTATATAGTCTATTAGAACATGTGACTTAAGACACTTTGGCTCGTTCACGTCACTTTGTTACCTCTCTAACAAATCTGTCGGCGTTGCAGTGAGAAGAACCGCCTTCCATCTTCGCCTTTCTCGCCAACTCCTTCCATTGAATTGCATTCTTTCTCAGCTCTGCTCCCTCCTCGCTGCAAATCACCCTCCTCACGCATCTCTCAATCTCATCCCCCTCAAACCTCACTTCATCATCATTAGGCTGACTGCGCCGCAATTTCACTCCCATCTTCCACACCTCCACCATAAATTTGCAATTTGTGGGCTGGTCGAACTGCAGATCGCAGGCCAGCAGCGGAACGCCTGAACTCACCGCTTCTAATGTCGAATTCCACCCGCAGTGAGACATAAACGCCCCCACAGACGGGTGATTCAACACTTTGAGCTGAGGACTCCACTTCACAATCAACCCCCGATCTCCAATCTCCTCTGCAAATCCTTCCCCAAAATTTT
>MU223102.1:499241-512615 GCA_018584345.1 Thuja plicata
GATCTGAGAGCGTAAATGGGAAGAAATAAAGAAAAAAGCTACTACGAATGTGTAATCAAGACCCCTGTGCTTTGTGTTAATAAAGAGGGCAAGATATTTAAGAAACAAACCGTATTGAAAATGATGATAGATTGCGCCAACACTTGCCGACTGCGTGTAGAAAATAGCTTGGGGAATGTTTAAATTGTTCGAAACTTGGGCAACCCAGGGCATAAACGCATCATGAACAATACAAGTCACGGGAGGTCCCGTTAGATTGAGGTGCTGAACGAGCTCTTCCAGGTCGGATCCCTGTAGGTGCTGTAAGTTACTGAAAATGTACAGAATGTCTGAAACGATGTCCACTCCAGGCGGAAGTTGGTCCGGAATGAATTCGAACCGAAGACGTATGCCCAGGCTTTGCAGCGTTTTATCCGCCTTTAACATTCTGTGGTGGTCAAAGGCAAAACTGACGAAAGTGATGAGCACGCCTTGGGAGGCCAAGTGCTTTGAGAATTGGAGCATGGGATTTGTGTGGCCTGCTTGTGGAAAGGCCAAGACTACAACATGTGCAGTTCCGCTCGCCATTGTTGCTCTGCAATTTCTTTTGCTCTACTCCGTTCACTTATAAATCCTTGCCTGCGTTCACTTATAAATCCCAATTACTCCACAATGCACATCACCCTCCATAATTTTTAACTCAATTATTCGCTTGACTGGCTAAAAGAGCCGGCACGTCAATGCAATGTTGGTGATTCGACCTACTGACCTCCGTTTTTGACTTATAGATGGTGATAAGAAGGAGACATTTGTGGTTTCATCCGCATTGGCAACTCTTTTCCACACAGACTATTGTTTTAATATGAAAAATGCCATAATTAAATATTTTTTAACTATTATTGTGACATAGTTTCATTAACATCTAAGATAACACAATGATAATTTTTGTAGTCAGTAGAGTTGTGTTCTAATGAGTCCTCCTTTTTCAAATATAAAATATAAAAGTTAAATAAGACAAACGTACTTGATTAAAAATATAATATAAATAGTGGATAAATATGTAAGAACTATACAAATGACTTTGTGAACTAAAAATCATCTAGGTCACTTTTATGTATATAATTGTTTCAAGATATTTTTAAAGGTTCTTATCATTGAAATATTCATCTTGATTCACAAGGTTATAAGTAGAAGTGGATGTGTTGAAAAAGCTTTAGAAAATTTCAAAGCAAATGCAGACTACATTTATAAAACCAGATTCCTCAATCTTTCTCAGTATCTTCTCTGTAGAACGTTATATGTAGAAATGCTCTGGTATATTTGCATGTGGATTGTGCAGCTCAAGCATCGTACTTCAACAGTTTGACAAGCTACCCCAATGATATGGCGTCTCATAGAATATGATAATTCCAAACTTTGCAGAACAATTTGGTGAAAAGGCATTCAGGCTTCAAGCATATGTAGGTTGCAGGTGTAAAATAAAAATCCACAACCCTTGCCGACATCCTCTTTCTTTTACATGCCTAAAAATGTGCAAAACCTTCAGGTTATTGACATCCATCAAAGCACAATGGTAGGAGGATTTCATTAGAGATGTCCCCGCATACATGCTTGTAAAATTTAGAAGAGCAGAGCAAGGCATTTGAATGTTGAAGTTCTCTGTGAACGTGTCAACATGTTTACTAAATATTAAAAGTGGAAAAACTTGGGTAACATGATAGATTTGTCGAGCAGGCTTCCGTAACTTCCAATGAAATGCAATTGGCAGGAAAAGCATATGAACTGTTTGACAAAATGCCTCACAAAAATCTTGGCTTCTAGAAAAGACACGTGAACCATTCATCTAATTTCCAAGTAATGTCATCTCATGCACTGCAATGATTTCTTGAGAGGCATGGGATAGATCTGTTAAAACGATAATATAAAATTTCAAGCAAAGGCAAATGGTATGGTTGGATTCAGAATGTTGTTAATTTTAAAGCTTGGTTAGGAACTTCATTAGTATATATGCATGATTGTAGATTTATTTTTGTTTTATGCGCTTTAAGTATAATAGTAGTGGAAGGTCATATAGAAGATACTAATATAGATTACCAATATGTAACATCTAGTTTCATGCATTAACAATGTAGAAAACTAAAAAAGTAGAATAGAGAAAAGAAGCATGTTTAGTAATGGGAACAATCTCAAATTAATAGTTAATGACACTACTTATTAAACTGTATATTTCAAATTTCCCCTTCCTTTATTTTTGATAATCAATATCTACTTTGATTATATGTCCAGTATGCCCATTTTTTCAAGATAATATTTTATTCGATTCAAATATTGATGGCATGTTGTTCTCCTAAAGTTCAGGCCTTGCAACAACATCCAACATGAATACTCAAGGTAATGTTATGGTTAAATAATATAGTGGTAGATCTTTTTAATGAGATTTGTGCAATAATATATCTGTTTAGATTCCATTATATGATAGATCATGTCAAAGATTTTTGTGTATATCCATTTATTCATGTCTAATTTTAATTGAATAGAAATGTCATGTTCTCAATGACTTTTCTTCTTCCCTAAGGCCACTTCACTAATTTTCAACAATTTTTGCATGTATCATACTGATGCACCTCGACATGAGTTTTATATTGATGCTTTGAATGTGTTGTTGTATGTTTAAGATGTTGAGTGAGTTGCATTAATGAAACTGTAATACCTATTGGCACTATCAAATTTTGGAGAAATTTGAAATGACCAAGTTGAAATTTCTCTAAGGCACAAGTCACTGCCCCTAGGAAGCTTTTTGAAGAGGTTTACTTTGAATGCATGTAAAAAGAGACCTGGTGTTTTTAATGAGAAACCACTAGGAGAGTGTGTTCTACACCTTTCATTAAGCAAGTACAATGGGTCTCATCCCCCAAAATTCAGTTTTGATGTGTTTTTGAGATAGCCATTTGGGGGTGTTTACCCAATTCTGCACTTCTACATGTTCCCAGTTTTATCAAATGATCTACTTTGTAGACTTGTATCTTTGGCCGGATTGATAGACATGATATAAGAAGTGTTGCAGTATGTTGTAGGCATGAAAGTGAATCTCCATGTCCATTTTCAGATCCCTGTGAGTTCATATGACAAGTTTGTAAGAGCCATTTGGTTTGCATTTTATTCTGATTTTTTAGTGTGAAATGCAGAATTATTAAGAAGCCTACTTTGAGGTCTTACAAGTTGCACCCAGCGCAAGGACATGAGGAGTTGAATGTTCCCCCATATTGAAAACATGGAAAAGTACCTCCATGAAGAGTTTCAGATCATGATCAATCCAGTTGATCACTTTGCTCAACCCTTTCCAAATCCAATTTCTGCAATTTTCATTGTGTTTGAGTCCTGAAAGTTTTGAAGTGCTGACTTTACAGATTAGTGTCCGTTGACCAGTTGATCGTTAGAGCGAGCTGATTGAAGTTTCATATTCCTTTTGTGAAGGTGAATCTATATCCAAGGTTTCATCCCATTAGGTTTGCATTTGGTGGGTGTGTGAAATCAAATCCAAAGGTGATTTGTGCAAATTCCCAGTGTTGACAGAATTAACTTTACAGTAGTCGCTTTCAGAAGGTTGTAACTTCATATCTGAAATTTGTTTTGGGATACCGATTGCGGTTCTATACTCTTTGAATGTAAGTGTACCACTACGATCAGTGGTTGGGCCCCAAGGCATGGGTTTCTATTTTTGTAAAGGCTAATCCAAATGCAATTTTTGTTGTTTTGACATCTGCATTTGCACAGTTTTTCAGAATTGCCAAATTTGATCAGCTATATCTCGCACGTGAAGTTGAATCAGATGAAGTCCTTTTGCATGCATGCTCATTATAGATAAATGAATTAGTTTGCCAAATCATGGAATCTCAAGATTTGATGTAATATCTTCCGAAATTGCGTTTGGGTAGGGTTTGCATGTGTTTTGACATTGTGATATGAAGTACAGTGAATATACTCCCTGTGAAGACTCTGAGAGGTCACTTAAAATTTTCTAGAAACAAACTTATGTACAGAGAATGCCATTGCTCACAAAATAATGAGTCATTGAAATGCCTTACACCAGCACCGCCAGGATATAAAATCCATTCCCATGGCCCAATAGTAGAGATTTTGCTTGGTTTGCAAATGTCCCATATAGGGAGCTAACAATAGAGAGAGTTATATAGAACTGGTTCAAGTTATTGGGGATAAATTTCTTTTTCCCTGGTGGTGGAACCATGTTTCCTCATGGTGCGGATGTTTACATTGATGATATCAATTCATTGATATCTTTGACTGGCAGAACAATCAAGACTGCCATTGATACTGACTGTGGGGTTGCTAGCTAGAGTGCTTACTTGTTGAAGAAGAATGTCTTAACCATGTCCTTCGCACCAAGTGACTCGCATGAAGCACAGGCCCAATTTGCCTTAAAGCGTGAAATTTTAGCTATGATGGGGATCACGGCAACCAATTGGTTTCCATATCCGGCAAGAGTTTTTGATATGGCTCGGTGTTCACGTTGTCTGATTCCATGGAATAAGTATGGAGACATGAAGATATTGCAGTATGGAACTAAACAAAGCACGTGGAATCCAGTGTAAAAGCCAGCGCAAGCTAAAAACAAGAGGGCATGCGCAATTGTGAAAAGGCTTTAGAAATAGTTAAGCAAATGAAGATTGGCAAGTTTAAAGCCAATTTTTTCCTAGCCCACTCCATACTTTGAAGTTTTGTTTTAAACAAAAGGGTCAACCATAAGCCTGCGCAAATAAAGCATGAAGAATGGAAGGCTGCGCAGTGTAGCAAAGTTTAAAAACTTTCATACAAATGCAAATGCCAGTTGAAATTGCGCAGGGTTGAAATAATAGAGCTGCATAGAAAATATGAGGAGGGAGATTGTAAAAGACTCCCAAGTAAATGCAATTGGCATGTTAAATGATTAAAAATACCCTGCGCAATGGAGAGCATAAAGGAGACCTTACGCAATGGAGAGCACAAAGAAGACTTGTGCAATGCATAATGAAGCAAGGTATGTGCATTGTTTTCAAAGGGAGTAAAACATTTAAAACTTCAAACAAAATTCATTGGATGAAGAGGAATTGTGCATTGGTTAAAAACCTTAAACGATATGTAATATGCCATCAAAAAGCAACGCAATGTCACATTGGAGAAACCCTGCCCAAGTCATATGCAAATGAAAGCCTGCGCAATAACCAAGAATGAAATCTGCACAATAAAAGGAGTAGTTTAAAAAATTTCAGAGCCAATGCCATTGGCAGGTGTAAGCAACGCAAGGAAGAGTTGCGCGTGGGTATTCATCTGTTGTGCATGGAAATGGAATGATTGCGCCAAAGTAAGAAGACAGAGGCTGCACAATATTCCAAAGAGGTTGTGCATGCTTATAGGGACGGCGCTGCAGCAAAAAATTTCAATGCCAATGCAATTTGGCAGGTGTAAAACCAAGTTCTACAACCAAGCAAAGCCTGCGCAGCATATTATGGTGTCTGCGCATGGAATAAGGGATTAAAAAACTTCAATATAAATGCAGTTGGTAGGTGTAACAAAATTCCATAACCTTTTCAACATTTCCACAGCGAGTTTTGAATTTGGAGCAGACTTATTGCTTTGTCCCACATGGATAGTGGGTTCTTTTTTTAAAATATTTTATATGCTCACGCTTATATAACTGTTTGAAGTAAAGAGTTGGAAAGCTCGTGCGTTGTTAAGCTCGGATGGAGGAATGCAATGTTGGCTAGGACAAAACATTGTTTTGGCAGGCTAGAAAAGAGAAAAACTTTAAAGCAAAAAAACTTTAAAATTGCTTTAAAATTGTAAGTCCCACATTGATGGGAAAACAAAACTCTCAAATGTTTAAAAGGTAAACAAAATATAGTGAAAAGAAAAACTTTAAAATTGCAAACATTTAGTCCCACATTGATGCGAAAACAAGACTCTCAAATGTTTAAAACATAAACCACTCACAAGTTTTGTGAAGAGAACAAAACTCTCAAACCTTTAAAAGGTAAACAACTCATATTTGTGAAGAAAGATCTTGGAGGCTCTAGGTGTGCCATGCAAGAGATGTCTTGATATGCGTGCCAGGTATGTGGGTGACTTTGATAGCAAAAAAAATTTGGTGGGGCTCGCGCAGGTGATAAGGAGGACAGTTGGCGACTTTCAGGTGATAAGGAGGATAGGTGGCGACTTTTTCGTGCACTTGCGGTGGTCAGTAGAGGTTGGAGGAAATGCCCGTGCATGCGTGAGATGATGACACATGGCAGCCTGCACAGGTGATAAGGAGGACAAGTGGCGACTTTTTTGCGCACTCGCGGTGGTCAGTAGAGGTCGGAGGAAATGCCCGTGCATGCGTGAGATGATGACACATGGCAGCTAGTCGCACAGTCGCGAGGCAGGTAGGCGGTCAAGAAGTTAACTTGCGAGTGCGCGACTGGCAGTTAGTCACGCAGTTGCGGCGGTTAAGAGGAGCTAGAGGATAGTGTCGCAAGTGCGTGACATAACTCCTAGTGGTTAGTTATGCAGTCGTGGTGGTCGAGAAGGGCCAGTCAGGTAACGACAAGTGGCGTGTTCTGGTGAAATATGAGCAGTCTGTGCAGAAATATGGCTTAAAGTGCAGAATAACAAAATTTGCACATATTTCATAATATTAAAGATATTGTTATATGGTTTTAATGGGATTCTCAAATTTGGAGGAGGCAAATAAGGATTGTCAAAATGCAAAGCAGTAAACAACCAAAGGGATTTTTGTGAAGGCGTATAAGATTTTGGGTTTGGAGGAGAAGGGATATTTTACAGAGGCAGTTGAAAAAGAGATCAGATTTTCAGATATTTTTGCGAGATGACATGTGGCAGTTGAAGATCAATTTCGCCTTATTCCTTCCTCTTCTATATATTCTCTTGCCTCCTCTTTGTAAAGGGTTGTTGATGAATCAATATTACGGGTCTAAGTTTAGCTTTCTGGTTCTGGTTTTTTGAGTTTCAAAGGTCTTTGAATATACTGAAGCAACAAAGATGAATAAAACACAGTTGAAGTCCTTTGTTATATCTTTCTATGTCTTCTTGTGTATGCTTTAATTCTTGTGTGTTGTATTTGCAAGGCATTATAATACACCAACTTACAAGGTAAATTGTGAGATCTATTGTTGAGTTCCTTTCAAGGGAAGGGTAAATCTCAGGAATAGTTTCAAGGGGTTTTAGTTACATTTGAATCCGATGTTTAAAGTGTGTGAGAGAGAAGAGAGATCTATACGGCAGTTTTCTTGGCTTTTAACTAAATTTCATTTAGAGTTGTTGTGAATGTTTTATTTATATGACTCTGTTGCCCAATCGACAAGGCACTGGTCTGAGCTTATCTGGTAATGTTTCATTATCAATCAATTATTCAAATGACATTTAAATTTTTGTATAAGAGCTTAAATGATTATGATTTGTGTTGAAGAACATAAATATTGTTATTGATTCCTTGAACAAGTGAATCCTTTAAGGTACACCCGCCTGAGCCTCTGAGCTCGAAGAGAAGGAGGATTATTAGATCCTTGTTAATTAGTCTTTTCCTTGATAGAATTAGAAAAAAGCGCTAACAATACCAATAGTATGTTCTTGTTGATTCAGAAGGGATTCCACGTGCCCCATGCTACTCAAGTTAGAGCGTAATTTGTCATAATGCTTTTGACTACTAGACTTTCACCATCTAGAGTGTTGTATTACACTCACCTTCGCCTAGCAGCATGACGCTTAGATTTCTCTCCCACAACCCCATTTTAACGGTTTAGGTTGATCCCATTTTGCTCACTGCTACAACAGGAATCATAGTGACATTAATGGAATTGTGATCCAAACAACTCTAAAAAAAAATTAAACTTTTTATTTGACATCATTTACTAATTAGCTAAATATTGAAGGTCTTCTCATGCCATGTTATTTTCTACATTTTTCCAAAGAGTTTTTGTAGTTGAGAGTAGGTTCTATTTCTTCTAATGTTGTTATGCCCGATGTTGATGATTTAGCAAAGCTGGTTGTTGAACTGTTTGATCTTAGCTCAAAGTCTCATTGTCTATCATTTGTTGGCCTTTCACTACTTTACAGATGTAAATGTCACAACATTGCAATAATCTAAATGCAAACTCCAGTATCCCAATTTTTGGCAAAAGGCGGGAACTCTAGCTACATGACAACACTAATTAACAAAATATAATTTTTAAAATATTCACTTTAAAAATAAATGATTTTCTTTTATTTATTAAAATTTATTTAATATTATTTTTTAAATAATTTTTCAAGTATGATTATTATTTATTTTATTTTAATTCTAAAGGATTATCGCTACTTTTCTTCTTAAGATGAGACGATTTAACAATTATAATTATAGAATATTTTAATATGAAAATATTTTTTTCTTATATTTATAAATTATTTTTATTGTAATTTAATTTTATTAAAAAATATATTCTTAAATTTTGGTTCATTTGTATAAATTAATCTTTAATGATGCTATTATTTTTGTTGACATTTTACTATTTAATATTCTTCTAAATAAATTGAGCATGTAATATAATTACTTATAAAAGTGATCAAACTTCATAAAAGAAATATATCTATAATCTAATTGCTAATCTATGTTCACATGAAGGAAGTATTTGTTTAGGTTACTTATTTAGTTTGAACTACAAAGTGATGTAGTGGGGTGTAATATAGTTTGCTAGAACCTTTGGGGTTATTAAAATACTTTCAAAGACTCACATTGTTGAAATATTCATCTTGATCCACAAGGTTATCATCATCATGATATTTTTCGTGACCTATAATTTTATCATCATTATCATTGTAAAGGGATGATTAGACCAGTCAAGATAAGGATTCCTTGTTTCCTAGTTGGATTGGGTTAGGATTTCTTAATTATTTGACTTAATTTTAACATGTATTTTGCACAAACAAAAAGATAATGGAAACTTGAGAATACCCTATCTATTTAAGTGAGAGTGTTTAGTTATGTAGGCCTACAAATACAATTTGATGTCATAAATACTATGACCTATTTATCTCAAGGCACTAACCACTTTTGACTAACAAGATCACACTAGGGTGTGAGAGGAGAACATAAATAGCCCACTCATCTATTCTTAGAAGTATGGTATGGACCATTTACTTGTGCATTAGAAAGACCAAATGATCTAAGCAAACGTGTACAAGTTCAACTAGGAAAGTACTATATCGACTTAATGGTAGAAAAAATCCAAAGTCAATGAAATTAGGGTTGTTTATAACATATGAGATCTTTATAACATATGTGATCTTTAGAACATGTGACTTCAAGTCAACAATTGGTGATGAAATTCAAGCCAAGGAAAGCGAAGTGTTTTATTATTATATAGTCTATTAGAACATGTGACTTAAGACACTTTGGCTCGTTCACGTCACTTTGTTACCTCTCTAACAAATCTGTCGGCGTTGCAGTGAGAAGAACCGCCTTCCATCTTCGCCTTTCCCGCCAACTCCTTCCATTGAACTGCATTCTTTCTGAGCTCTGCGCCCTCCTCGCTGCAAATCACCCTCCTCACGCATCTCTCAATCTCATCCCCCTCAAACCTCACTTCATCATCATTAGGCTGGCTGCGCCGCAATTTCACCCCCATCTTCCACTCCTCCACCACAAATTTGCAATTTGTGGGCTGGTCGAACTGGAGATCGCAGCCCAGCAGCGGAACGCCTGAACTCACCGCTTCCAATGTCGAATTCCACCCGCAGTGAGACATAAACGCCCCCACAGACGGGTGATTCAACACTTTGAGCTGAGGACTCCACTTCACAATCAAACCCCGATCTCCAATCTCCTCTGCAAATCCTTCCCCAAAATTTTCCCACACCGTTGTCTGCCCCGCTGCGGGACGGATTGCCCACAAAAAATTCTGCCCACTCCTCTGCAACCCTCGCCCTATTTCCCGGACTTGTTGTGTGCTAATGGTGGCTATGCTTCCGAATGACACATACACAACAGAGTTAGCAGGCTTTGAGTCGAGCCATTCCATACACTCCTCCGTCTCTTCTTCCCACGGGCTGCCCCCGAATTCTGTGTCTTTGCTATTTCTTGTGTCCAGAAAGGCGGAGGGAATGAGCGGACCCACTGTACACACCCCAACATTTGCTTCCCTCAGGTAATTGATTGCTTTACATTCGAGCTCATCGAACGTGTTCAAAATCACCCACGAAGCGCCGTTAAAGCTCTCGACGAACCGCATATTGTCGTCCAGACAACCAGCAGTGAGAAGTGGAGGAAAAAACGTCGACGGTAAATCGGCCATTATCATCTCGCCGATAGCCGGAACCAAAACGACGTCTTTCGAATCCTGCTCGAACTTATTCCACTTCTCCACTGTGAACACAAAACCCCCAAAACAGAAACATTTTGTTGTAAGCAAAGTTTTACCTTGATTTTAAGCAGATGGGGATCTGAGAGCGTAAATGGGAAGAAATAAAGAAAAAAGCTACTACGAATGTGTAATCAAGACCCCTGTGCTTTGTGTTAATAAAGAGGGCAAGATATTTAAGAAGCAAACCGTATTGAAAATGATGATAGATTGCGCCAACAGTTGCCGACTGCGTGTAGAAAATAGCTTGGGGAATGTTTAAATTGTTCGAAACTTGGGCAACCCAGGGCATAAACGAATCATGAACAATACAAGTCACGGGAGGTCCCGTTAGGTTGAGGCGCTGAACGAGCTCTTCCAGGTCGGATCCCTGTAGGTGCTGTAAGTGACTGAAAATGTAAAGAATGTCTGAAACGATGTCCACTCCAGGCGGAAGATGGTCCGGAATGGACTCGAACCGCAGACGTATGCCCAGGCTTTGCAGCGTTTTATTTGCCTTTAACATTCTGTGGTGGTCAAAGGAAAAACTGACGAAAGTGATGAGCACGCCTTGGGAGGCCAAGTGCTTTGAGAATTGGAGCATGGGATTTGTGTGCCCTGCTTGTGGAAACGCCAAAACTACAACATGTGCACTTCCGCTCGCCATTGTTGCTCTGCAATTTCTTTTGCTCTACTCCGTTTTTTCCTTGCCTGCGCTCACTTATAAATCCCAATTACTCCACAATGCACATCACCCTTCATAATTTTTTACTAAATTATACGCTTGACTGGCTAAAAGAGCCGGCACGACAATGAATGTCTGTGATTCGACCTGCTGACCTCAGTTTTTGACTTATAGATGGTGATAAGAAGAAGACATTTGTGGTTTCCTCCGCATTCGCAACTTTTTTCAACAGAGACTATTGTTTTAATATAAAAAATGCGATACTTAAATACTTTTTAATTATTATTGTGACATAGTTTCATTGACATCTAAGAAAACAAAATGATAATTTATTTAGTCATAGAGTTGTGTTTTAATGGACGTCCTCTTATTAATATAAAAGTTAAATAAGACAAACGTATTTGATTAAAAATATGATATAAATAGGGAATAAAATTAATAAAAGTTAAATAAGACAAATGTATTTGATTAAAAATATAATATAAATAAGGGATGAATATGTAAGAACAGTACAAATGACTTTATGAAGTACAAATCATCTAGGTCACTTTTATGTATTTAAATGAGTCGTCCTCTTATTAATATAAAAGTTAAACAAGACAAACATGTTTGATTAAAAATATAATATAAATAGTGCATAAATATGTAAGAACACTACAAATGACTTTATGAACTAAAAACCATCTAGGTCACTTTTATGTATTTAATTGAGTCATCCTCTTATTAATATAAAAGTTAAATAAGATAAACGTACTTGATTAAAAATATAATATAAATAGTGGATAAATATGTAAGAACAGTACAAATGACTTTATGAACTAAAAACCATCTAGGTCACTTCTATGTAAATAATTGTTTCAAGATATTTTTAAAGGTTCTCATGATTGAAATATTCATCTTGATTCACAATGTTATCATCATCATGAAATTTGTGGCTACAATGTTATCATCATATTGTCAAAGGAATATTTATAACGCTCAAGGTAAGGATTCATGATTTCCTACTTAGTTTGGGTTAGGATTTCTTAAATATTTCACTTAAGTTTTAAATAGAATTAGCACAACCAAGAAGACAATGAAGACAAAAGAGTGTCATATCTATTCTAGTGGGAGTGTTTAGCTTTGTAGACTTACAAATATACGTTTATGCCATAAATAGTATGATTTATTGATCACATAGCACTACTAATCACTTTTGATTCTCAATGTTATATGCCCCTAACTCTGTAGTGTATATTGTAATAAAAAGTAATAAAATTTTACAATTCTAATATCGGATGCTACACACACATGTATTATCACTTTATGCTTCAGTTTCAAAATGATCTCGACTAGATAGTACAATATTGTCAACTAATGCATGTAGGTATTGATGAGAATGGGAAAAAAATGATTCACCTAGATTGCTACCTCTACCTTTCTAAATATGAGCTTTATTTCAAATAAATTACATTTTTTAATCAACACAGGTTGTTAATGACACTTTCTAAGTATTTCTTGTTCAAGGGCATCAAGTTCTCTATGAACAATAGTTTAAAAGATATATTTGTAAAATAAATATGTCAATAACAAATTCAATGAACAATACACTTTAATTATTTAGCACAAACTTCCTTACCAAGGACAATCAAGTTAACAATAAACTTGTAAAATTACAAATAAGGGACATAACTCGATATAAGAGGTTTCAAATTCTTAGGGTTTCTTTTAATAAAGGAGTAGATTGATGTTGTTACATCCCTCTTTTGTCTTGCTATGTTATTTTACTTTTCCAAATGAACAATGGTTTACTAATGCATTGCTTAGAATATTTTCACTGGAGTGTTCGAAAGGTTGCACATCATTAGCCAAAATTTAGAGGTGGGTAGGAGTAGCAAATTGAGAAGGGTCCACGCAGCTAGAGGGGGTCGTACCAGCAACAAGATGTAGGATACAACAATTTCAAGGAGGCCAAATCAATAACAAGAGCATCATCCTGAGGGAATTCATCATCTTCCTATGAAGAGTTATGAGAGGAAGAATCAGAAGCCTGAACAGTCCAATAATCATCATCTAGTGTAATTCCATAAAGTGGAAATTCTCTTACGATGCAAAAGAGAATAATATATTGTTAGGTGGCCAGTTGAGAAGCATCGACAACATCGAAAGGAGAGGCCCTCATAATCCAATGCTTGAGTCCATGAGAACCACATCCCCAGGTAGAGGTGTCGAGATGTCAATGTCAACTAGAATGTATGCAAAGGTAGAGAGTCTCATGGTAATTGTGGTATCATCCACCTTTAAGAAACAACCAATAGAGTTACCAGAATTAGATGTATACTTTATGATTTAAAAAAATAAATT
>MU223102.1:554369-569778 GCA_018584345.1 Thuja plicata
ACAAAAAGGTGGGTATGCCCACTAAAAGAGTGTAATTGTAATAATTCATAGGAAATCATTAAGCAGTGGGATTGCCCACGAAATTTATGTATCTATCATTTCCATAAATCTCGACAAATGTCGAGACATGGGTATGCCCAAGGTATTTATGTATCCAACAAATCTTGGCTACTGTCGAGTTGTGGGTATGCCCACGTAATTATGTATAAGTATAGGACCACTGGTCCCGGGCAAGGCTGGAGGTTTTCTCAACCCCGCTCTTTCCTACCAGCGCCTGCAGCGAGCGGGGTCACACTGTAAAATTTATTTATATTAATAAAAAACTTTTAGGGCTTCGGCCTTTTACCGATCAAAATATATATATATATATATATATATATATATATATATATATAAAATGCGATACTTAAATACTTTTTAATTATTATTGTGACATAGTTTCATTGACATCTAAGATAACAAAATGATAATTTATTTAGTCATAGAGTTGTGTTTTAATGGACATCCTCTTATTAATATAAATGCTAAATAAGACAAACGTACTTGATTAAAAATATAATATAAATAGGGAATAAAATTAATAAAACCTAATTAAGACAAACGTACTTGATTAAAAATATAATATAAATAGGGGATGAATATGTAAGAACGTATAAATGACTTTATGAACTAAAAATCATCTAGGTCACTTTTCTGTATTTAATTGAGTCGTCCTCTTTTCAATATAAAAGTTAAATAAGACAAACGTACTTGATTAAAAATATATTATAAATAGTGCATAAATATGTAAGAACGCTACAAATGACTTTATGAACTAAAAACCATCTAGGTCACTTTTATGTATTTAATTGAGTCATCCTCTTATTAATATAAGAATTAAATAAGATAAATGTACTTGATTAAAAATATAATATAAATAGTGGATAAATATGTAAGAACAATAGAAATGACTTTATGAACTAAAAACCATCTAGGTCACTTCTATGTATATAATTGTTTCAAGATATTTTTAAAGGTTTTCATCATTGAAATATTCATCTTGATTCACAAGGTTATCAGCTTCATGATATTTGTGGCTGCAATGTTATCATCATCATTGTCAAAGGAATATTTAGAACAGTTAAGGTAAGGATTCATGACTTTCTACTTAGTTTGGGCTAGGATTTCTTAAATATTTGACTTAATTTTTAAATAGAATTAGCACAATCAAGAAGACAATGAAGAAACAAGAATGCCATTTCTATTCTAGTGGGAGTGTTTAGTTTTGTAGACCTACAAATATACTTTTATGCCATAAATAGTATGACCTATTGATCTCATAGCGCTACTGATCACTTTTGATTCTCAATGCTATGCCCCTAACTCTGTAGTCTATATTGTAATAAAAAGTAATAAATTATAATTCTAATATCAGATGATATACACATATATTATCACTTTATGCTTCACTTTCAAAATGATCTCGACTAGATAGTACAATATTGTCAGTTCTAATGCATGTAGGTATAATGAGAAGGGGAAAAAATGATCCACGTAGATTGCTACCTATACCTTTCTAAATATCAGCTTTATTTCAAATAAATTACACTTTTTAATCAATGGCATCAAGTTCTCTATGAACAATAGGTTTAAAGATATATTTGTAGAATAAATATGCGAATAGAAAAATTAATAAACAATACAATTTAATTATTTACCACAAACTTCCTTGCCAGAGGCATTCAAGTGAACAATAAACTTGAAACATTACAAATAAGGGACATAAATGGATACAAGAGGTTTCAAATTCTTAAGGTTTCTTTTAATAAAGGAGTAGATTGATGTTGTTACATCCATCTTTCGTCTTGCTATGTTATTTTACTTTTCCATATGAACAATGGTTTACTAATGCATTGAATACAATATTTTGAAAATACAATAATTATGAAATTGATAGGATGAACAAAGGTTCAATAATGATATTCTTTAAATTATTGTGATTTTGCTATCAAAATTCAGCATTGTGTTTTTCAAGTCAAACTCATTGACCCATGATTCATGAGTAGAGGTCCACAAGAACCCATCTCATGAGAATAAATGGAGTTCATAAAGAATCAAAAGTGTAACAAAACAAGGGTGTTGGCCCTTACAAAGACAAACCAAAAAGTCCATTTACAACAAGGTCAAGAACAAACCGTTAACAACACGAGAAAAAAATAAGTAATCCACTTAAGAGTTGTTAGATAGATCACTCACCATGTGGGTAGGAAAATGAGAAACTGAAGAATAATTTTCCCTATGTCATCGAACAGTTGTACAAGCCATACTATCACTAGGATCCTACCACAGGGGGGAGAAAGTAGTGGAACCCTCTTTGAGAGATTCTAGATGCATGGCGCAGAGTGGTGAAAAGGTTGCATATAATTAGCCAATGGTTGGAGGTGGGTAAGAGTAGCAAATTGAGAAGGGTCCACACAGCTAGAGGGGGTCGCACCAACAACAAGAGGTGGAGTAGAATACACCAAGTCTAAGGAGGCCAAATCAACAACAAGAGTATCATCCTGAGGGAATTCATCATCACCCTATGAAGAGTCATCAGAGGAAGAATCAGAAGCCCTAATAGTCAAATTATCATCACTAGTGTCATTCCACCAAGTGGCAATGCCCTTACGATGTAAAAGAGAACAATATATTCTTAGGTGAAGAGTTGAGAAACATCGATGACATTGAAAGGGGGCCCCTCATAATCCAATGCTTGAGTCCATGAGAACCGCATCCCTAAGAAGAGGTGTTGAGATGTCAACTAGAATGTATGCAAAGGTAGAGAGTCTCATGGTAATTACGGTATCATCCACTTTTAAGAAATGGCCAATAGAGTTACCAGAATTAGATGTATATTTTATGATTTAAAAACCATTTGGGTCACTTTCATGTATCTAATTTAGGAAAAAAAACAAATGACCTAGAGATGTATACTTTATGATTTAAAAAAAAACATTTAGGTCAATTTCATGTATCTAATTTAGGAAAAATATGAATTACTATATGTATGCTTTATGACTTGAAAATCATTTAGGTCACTTTCATGTATCTAATTTAGGAAAAATACAAATGACTAGATGTATACTTTATGATTTAAAAATTGTTTAGGGCACTTTCGTCTATCTAACTTGCACAAATTATAGATTTAATTTGGGCGTATATATATCTAAAATTTGGTTTATGGATTTGATCTTTACTCAACTCTTTAATTTGCTTTTTGATTTTCCTACATGCTCATGATATGTTGTATCTAACTAGGAAGGAGTTTTCAAGGAAAGAAAAAAAAAAGAAGCAATCATGTAGAGATCTATCAAGATGTTGATGCAGCCAAGTAATACAATAAAGAATAATTTAATTTAATGATACATGTAATTTAATAATATCTAGGTGTTACATATCGAATGTGTAAAAATAAACTCAAAGAATCCCTTAAATATAACTACAAAGGAGAAACGTTAAACTTTTCATGATTCAATTTTGCACATAATGACAAATAGAAATGGTTACATAAACTTTAAATTTGAATTTGAGTTCTAATTATTTTAAGTTCATTTCATCAAATTAAAAAACCAACCTAGACCACTTGCCCTAATCACAAATTTGAACTTGATGAGAAATGTGTAAAATTCAAGCATAGAACTAGTTCCTAGGAATGAATATAGACGGAATAAGGTTAGACTTTAGTTACATTCATCCTTGAAAATAAATCATGTAGCAAGAGTTTTACCTTGTTTAGTTTCCTTTGATTTTATGCATACAAGATCTCATTTTGAATGACATGATTAAAAAATGGGGCTTTAACCTCCTTGTGCTTGTTGTAAAGTTTCGGTGGTGGAATTTTGACATTAGATTCAGTTAAGTTTTAGGATAGCTGCAAAGGTAATAACACTCTACGTTGTATGTGTTTTCCAAATGCAGAAATCTCTCTTTTATTTATATTGAGAATAAGGCTAGTAGAGACATGTCCCTTCATGGGATATTTCTATTCATTATTATGAAATTAATATAATGACAGTTGATTATGTAACTACACACACACACACATTATACAATGGGATTTGTTTATAGAGTTATTAGTTCTTTATCTTTATCTCTCTACAATTTTAACAAGTGATATGGATTGAATTCTTCTCACATTTGTCTCAACAAAATTACCAAGAGAAAGCCAATCTTCATGTAAAAAATAATTCATTTCCATTGGCTATTGGTAAATCGGTGGTTTTCGTTAAGTGAGAGGATTACTTACATTGGCCTTGATCATCTTAAGAACCCAACCAATCATAGATCTTATAGACATTTAAGCATCTTTTATGGACTTTCCCTCATGCCCAAGACACCTAGGAAATTATCCATGGTCTTGTGTACAAATATTTTTCTTGGAGGACATCTAGATTTTTGCAGATACAACTCAATACTCTATTTATAGCTACGATTTGAAAATTTTATTAAGAATAGTTATTTTTTTTAGGTCTAGGAAAAATACAAACTATGTTATTTTTATTCTAAATTCATGTATGCTTATTTCTCTTCTTAATAAAATCAGTGTTGTCAATTTTGTATTTTTACATATTCAAGCTCAAACTTGGAGAAGGTTGTGATGGAGTTTCAACATGTACAAGATCTCCTTAATCATAGGGGGGTTTATCATGCACCTTGAGTAAATTATTGTTTAATGGTAATGTGCAAACCATGCTACTATAAGTTATCTAACAATAGATCCACTGTCATAGTAGAAGACTTTTCACCATCTCTTGCTCAATAAAGGGGCTACTTTGCATGTCCTCTTGTCAAGGTATTTGGTTGTATGCAAAGTAGAGTTGAGGCTATTGTGATAAATTTGTTGGTGGGGTGGGGTGTTGTTATCCCTTCCTTGTGTGGGATTTATAGGGTGATAATGAAGGTTCTAGATCATATACCCAACAAACCTCGTCAATGGTGTGTTCATCATTGTGATGATACTTCTATGCCCCTTGGCATTATGACATGTGCTTATTGTTTTTTCTTGTTTTGTTGGTGCCGTGATCTCCAAGTTTGACATTTTATTTACTTTGTTTAATAGATCATAAATATTAATCAATCACATCTCTCTCGTAAGCCTTCTAAATATGACACTCTCAAAAGTTTTTTTGTTAATATAGATATCTTCAAAATATTTTTTATTTTAAAAATACATAAATATTAAAGCTTAACATTTTTATCATATTATTAAGAATTAAACAGAAGCTAAACAATTATATCAAGACAAGAAAATGATATTAATGATTAAAAATTCTAGAATTAATCTATAAAATTATTTTCTATAAAGAAAATATATATGAAAATGAATTATGTTTTAATAATTTAAATATCTTATTATATCCATAAGACTATTGTAAGAAAAAATCTTCCAAATATAAAAATATAAAAGATTGTGAAGTGCAAAATGTTTATCCACAAATCAACAAAATCAAACATTTCTTTAAAAAAGGAAAGAGAATGAAGAAGAGCAGAGACAGTATAAGCTCATCATGAAAAAAACAGATTGGCCGTCTCTCTTTTCTGCAATCAGAACCCGTCAAAATTGACGTTGGAAAAAATCGCTGACACCTCACAGGAACAATTTTCCAAATATAAAACATTATAAGCAGAAAATATTTATCCAAAGATCGACAATAATCAAACTTCTCAAAAATGAAAAGAGAAAGAAGAAGAACAAAGACAGTATAAGCTCTGAAATAAACAAATTGGCCGGCTTTCTCGTATTTCATATCAAAGTCTGTCCAGATTGAAAGCCAGTGTATTATATTTCTAAGCACCAAAACATGAAAACTAAACATAAAAATACAGATTTGCACTGGTACAAGAAGCATACACGCTCTGAAATCCTTCGGATAAACAAGAAATTGAAGGCAATTACACGAAGTGATGAATGCGTCAAATGCTTTCCCTAATTTCTGGAGTTCATTCTTAATTTCCCCTCTTCTCCAAAGCAAGAATCGAGTTTTGGCACTCCTCGGGCATTTCCGGCTGTTTTAGGAAGGGGAAATGTTGAGCTAAATGAAAATGCTGAAACAATTAATAAACTAAAATAAATAATCAGATCGAGAATGAAAAGAGAAGACACAGAATTTATAGTGGTTCATCCAGATTATCTGGACTACATCCACTCTTCAAGCAGGGGCATATATCTCTTATTCAAATAAACAAGTTACAATACAATCACAGCAGCAACTAGCAATATGCTATACAAATATTAGACAGTCAAAGGAAGACGAAAGGGCTGAGAAGAGGAAGAGTCTGCAATGATTGGTCTGCACAATCAGAGCGGTTACATATTCCTATGTCAAAACCGTTACAGGAAATGTGTTAAAAGCGGGCACCAAGTCGGACCCAAATATCTCTGCGAGAGCCGAATCGACAGCCCGCCTGAGATCTTTTACGCTCATTTTTCCAAACAGAAACAGAAATCTTTTCCGTCTCACAGACGGTGCCTCTTCCTCTTCCTCTTCCTCTTCTGCACAACAATCCAAGCTGCAATGGGAATGCTTATATTCTTCTCTCTCCAAAATTATGTAATCTTTAGATGAAGTTCTGGTGATCACATTGATTTTGGCGTTGCGCATCAGATCTGCCTTGCTCATTGCCTTGGATCTCTCCATTTGATTGATATTATCAGTCATTTGCCAACGATTTGGAGCCGTCAAGTATTTAAAAGGAATTTTGTGCAAATCTGCCTGTTCACCATTATTTTGCATTAATGAGAAAACTCAATTGTGCCGTCATTTATCTGTGAAAGGAATAAAGACGTTGCAGTCGCTTCGTTAATGTGCTTTCAAACACAAATCCTGATTCCTGACATGTAACTGTACAAAAGTTATCATGAGACAGACACGAGTATTTTGTGCCTGGAAATATATATTTGAAGTCAGCTAGGGGAGAGGACTCAGTACGCGCCCAGGCTAATTTCATGTATTTAGAATTTTTAAACTGTAAAGCGGATTTCTTTGATTTGTTCGGTGTGTCTTTGTAGGTGAGTCGAGAGCTTAAAGCTAAGGATTCGGCTTTTGGGTATGTGTGGATCTCTGTAGAGATCAAACTCAAAGTGGTCAAAAAGTGTCATTTCAAAAGTAGTGCCACACACACACACTTTATAAAAAATTATAAATATTTAGATTTAGTGGAAGAGTAATAGTAGTTATTATAGATAACTTCTTGTACCTGCAAATTATAAACAATAAATAAAATTTCAATGATTTTTGTTGTTGTCTTTATATGCAACTTGATAGCTTATAGCTATTGTTCTAACTTCTCGGTAATAACGACGATATTGTGAGATTCGCTATACACGCAAGGATCAAAAAGTGTTCATTTCAAAATATCACCCAATAATTACTTAAAGATAACTCAATAATCAAACAATATCACTACTTCAAAATTTTATTTTATTTTTAAATTAATAATTTAGGAATTGAATTAGCAAAAATCATTATGTCATTAGAACATGGCTTTGCGTTTGCATATTTTTTCATAGAAAATGTAAACAGGGAATCAAAAAGGACTTTTTAGGGCATTATTATCAAATCAAAAGCTTTTCACCTTTCTCATCATTTTGTCACCTCTTTAATAAATTTGTTGATGTTCCAGTGAGAAGAACCGCCTTCCATCGTCGCCTTTCTCGCCGACTCCTTCCATTCGACTGCATTCTTTCTGAGCTCTGCACCCTCCTCACGCATTTCTCAATCTCATCCCATTCAAACGTCACTTCACCATCCGCATGCTTCCTCCGCCTCAATTTGATCCTCATCTTCCACTCATCCGCCATAAATTTGCAATTTGTGGGCTGATCGAAGCGGAGGTCGCAGCCGAGCAGCGGAACTCCCGCACTCAGCGCTTCCAACGTCGAATTCCACCCACAGTGAGTCATAAACGCCCCCACAGACGGGTGATTCAGCACTTTGAGCTGAGGACTCCGCTTCACTATCAAACCCCGATCTCCAATCTCCTCTGCAAATCCTTCCCCAAAATTTTCCCACACCGTTGTCTGCCCCGCTGCGGGACGGATTGCCCACAAAAAATTCTTCCCACTCCTCTGCAACCCTCGCCCTATTTCCCGTATTTGTTGTGTACTCATGTCGGCTAAGCTGCCGAATGAAACATAAACATAGAGTGAGCAGGCTTTGAATTAAGCCATTCCATACACTCCTCTGTCTCTTCTTTCCAGGGGCTGCCGCCGAATTCTATGTCTTCAATATTTCTTGCGTTCAGAAAGGCGGAGGGAATGAGCGGACCGACTGTAGAGAGGGGAATATTTGCTTCCCTCAGGTAATCGATGGCTTTTCCTTCGAGCTCATCAAATGTGTTCAAAATCACCCACGACGAGCCGTTAAAGATCTCCACGCAGCGCAGACTGGGGTCCTAAAAGCCTGCCGTGAGATGTGGAGGGAAAAACGTCGAACATAAATCCGCCATTCTCATCTCGCCGATTGCAGGAATGACGACAACATAATTCGGATCCTGCCCGCAATAATTCCACTTCTCCGCTGTAAACACAAAACCCAAAATTCAAAAACACTCTTCTTGTAAACCAAGTTTTACCTTAAAGTTTTTAAAGAGCTCAGTTGCTGTTAAAGATCCCTGTTTTCTGTATTGATAAAGAGGGCGAGATATTTAAGAAACAAACCGTATTGAAAATGATGATAGATTTCGGCGACACTTGCAGACTGCGTGTAGAAAACAGCTCGGGGGATGTTTAAATTGTGAGAAACTTGGGCAACCCAGGGCATAAACACATCGTGAACAATACAAGTCACAGGAGGCCGTCCCGTTATGTTGAGGCGGTGAATGAGCTCTTCCAAACCGGATCCCTCCATCTGATATAAGTGCCTGAAATTTTTAAAAAGATCTGAAACGATGTCCATTCCAGGCGGAAGGTGGTCCGGAATGGACTCGAACCGGAGACGTTATGGCCACTTATTTCCACGTCGACCCATTCATTTTCATTATCTGGGATGAGATAAGCAAAACCCAATTTCATTAGATCTTTCAATCGGATAATCAAATATTCCTCTATGTGTTGGAATGGAATTTAGTAAATGGCCTTATGCATTCAATATTATTTTTAATTAAAATGTGTAGTGAAAATAAATGATATTGTTTAATGGAAGAGAATGGTGAGGGGAAAGGTGCATATGAAAAGGACTCAGAACCCTGTTAATCGCAGGGTTACATTCTCCAAACGCAAGGGCGGACTGTTGAAAAAGGCGAAGGAGCTTTCTCTTCTCTCATGTGCGACTCCGCGAAGCCCAGGTAAGGAATCCCCCTTTTCCCTCTGCTTTGTCGTTTTCAAACGACATATTACTTTTTATTTTATTTCTGATGTTAGAAAAAAATGAGATTTGAAGATTCTTACAAACAGATAGATCCAGGATATGTCGAATAAAATCATCTAGAAAGAACCAAAAAAAAAAAAACTATATTACATTGATTTTAAAAAACTATATTACATTGATTTTAAAGAAACGTCCCTTACTCCTTAGCACTATTACGCAGTTGCACAATGAAGAGGCGAAGAAAAGTAGGGTGTTTGTGTGTGTGTGTGTGTTTTTGTGTGTGTCATATTTATTCAATATTTATCTACTATGACCCCACTCCCTTATGATGGTAAGGATAAACACATAGTGCCCGGTATGATGTTAGTGGATGAAAAGGAATTCATGAAGACCCTCAAGGAGAAGGATACCCCTTGTTTTTCTGTAGTAATGAAACCCAAGGAAGCGGTGAAGAAGAAGTTTCAGAACAAGATACAAGAAAGGAGTGTAGGTCCCAAGGAGGTACAAGAAGTTTTGGACATATACAAAGATGTAGTTACAGGCAACATGTCAGAGACATTGCCACCCCATAGAGATGTTATCCCTTGCATAAAACTTATCCTTGGGTCTACATTACCCGACAAATAAGCCTAGAAAATGACACCATATCATAACAGGGATAACTTTAAGAAACCCCGTCCTAGGAAAAAGTGTAAAATCTTGGCGAATAGTACATTAATTTAGGGGAAAAAATTTATTGATGATGGCGAATTTTTTTTTCAAAATAGGAAAATAATATAAAGGCGTAGGCATTTTTTCCCTCCCGAATGAAAATTCCATAAAATCCTGACGAATTATAAATTAGTGGGGGGAAAATATATAATATATGAGGCGAATTATTGTCTTGTGAAGGTAAAAAAAAAAATTGTATTGGCGATTTTTATGTGTTGTTTTAAAATATATTTATTTTATTGGCTAATCTATCGTTAATTATGGGAAAAATAAATATTTTATTTGACGATTTTCAAAAGATGGGACTCGTCAATGCGTCATGTGGGCCAACGCCAACTAATATTAAATGTCTTATTTGAGACCGTTTGATTATCCTAGATCAACGACTGAGGTTTAATCTCGGCCCAATTTCGTGAAGCAAACAAAGTTTTCCAAGAAGTCACCCGAATAATGACACGTAACATAGTAATTAATGCAACGTCCATCAAATATTGCTTTTATTTGTTGCGAATATAAATGATCACACATTGGACACATAACCTAATTAGATATTGTTAAATGTATTATTTGAGACCATTTGATCATCATAGATCAATGGCTGAAATTAAATTTTGAGCCGAATTTCGGAAGCAAACTGACTTCTGCTGGAAGTCACCGGAATGATGACACGTATCAAGCCTTAAAAAGTGCACCGTAACCATGATCGTTGATTACTACTAGTTATTTGTTGACATGGACGATGGATAGAGCAATTGCAACTTGTAACTCGTAACTCGAAAAGAAATAAATGCCTTGTCAGTGACATTCTTTAATTGCCATCTTTAACTGTCAATAGTACACACGCATTTATCAGAAAATTTATGGGAAAGATTTACATTTAGATATGAAAGATTAAGGACAATTGATTTAAATCTCTCACACGCATAATATGCATAATGCATTTATGGAAATTGCATTAAATACGATTAAAGAAAGAATAATTATTAATTGCTAAGTATCTGTGATCACTACTATCAATCAAGGGGTCGGGGCTATTTATAGACAATCTGGTTTCTTTCTTTTTCATTTTGCTTTTGGTAGATTAAGAGTTAAAGCTGTCGGTGGCAGTGGTAGAAATTCTGCCTCTGGTTTTAAGGTTCAGGGTTTTAGGTCTTTAGGCTTTTGAGAATTAAAGATGGATACACCAATCCGTTTGAGATGCACATCCCCAGATGACCAAAGGTCCTTTTTGGGCAATGTCTCAGAAGAAATCCTCACTTCTGTTTGTAGAGAAGTTGGTGGCGATGCTTTTATAAATTATGTTGTGTTGATGTTATTGGGTCGAGAGTTCCTTGAGAATGTCGACAGATACCATGTCTACACGGACATTACATCCTAGTTTTTTGCGTCTCTCCTCGACCTCGGAGGACAGAAGGTGGATATGCTGATGCTGTTGAGGAAGGTTTTTAAAGAGAAATTCCTGAAGGATGATGTCAATGTTGTTGTTTTTGTGAAATTAGGGGTGGGGATCCCTTGGCCAAGAGATATACACAAGCTTTTGGTGCCGGGCGAAAATGGGGCCAGACAACCTTTTCTATTGAACCTCAATGACGAGCAACTAAGGCGACACAAGAAATGGGCACAGCTTGGGAGGGATTTTCTCCATAAATGATTTTACCTTGATGAATTCAATGAGTCGGACTACACATGGCTTGACAAATTCTCAGAGATTATCCTCTCATGAAAATTCTACTCAGACAAAAGGGAAGATGAAGATCCCTGATTCCCTAGTTTACCCATTCCTGTTACCCTAGTTTTTTGACAATGGACATGCAAAGTTTCACTTTTTTTTTATACCATAAGAAGTTGCCTAGTAGGTTTCTGTTTTTACTGTACGATGTAATTTTTTGAAAAAAAATAAAAATAAAATTCCAATTTCGTTTCAAATTTCTTTTTATGGGTACAAAAAATGATTCTTAGACTTCTCTGTGATTACAATATTTTAATTAGTTTATTTACCTGTGTCTTAGACATTTAAGTATATGCTTAAGCGATGGATTAGTACTTCCATATTTTAAATCTGAAGACTGAGATTCTGAATTTTTAAAATGATTAAGTTTCTTTATCAGTCTAAAGCAAGTTTCTATTTTTAATTTGCCAATGTGTCATATCGATGTGTGATTATAAGACAAAAATAACTGAATTAAAATCTAAATCTGACTACACTGTAAAACTAAACATTTAATAACATTTATTAAATGTAATAACTAATAAGCTGAAGTTGTAATTTAAAATGACTAAGTGACACTCACACATGTCCTAGTCACATCAAATGACAAGCTAAAAGTTAATGGGACCCGCGATAGTGCGACAGTGCCAGAGACTGTTGGATGAGCACAGATCAATGGTGTGCGGTGTATTTCAGGTCGAAAGGGAAAAGAAATCCCATTTTTGTAAACCTATTCTGAAATAATGTAAATGAACTCGAATCAGTCATAGAATAAGTATCACTTACCTTTGCCTCAAATTAAAATGCAGCAATGCAGTCGCGACTCGCCAATGCAGTATTGAGTATACAGTTCCACTCAATAGTCTGAAACTTCTGAAACTTCGCTACGATCAAATATAGAGATATCAGAATATTTTTATACTAATCCTTATTTGGAAAATTTGGTGAGAGGTATTACGTATATAAATATTTTAGCAAGCCCGCATAATTATAACACGTCTTTTGTTATTTCTGAGGCGATTATGGGTCGTCCTATACCTTCCCATGATTAATAAAGTTGGCTAAATTACGTCGGTTAGAGACACGCATCTGTAAAATGCCAGGCGAATATAGGTCATCGATTTGGGGTCACTTAGAAATTATAGGCGAATGTTGTAAATTTATGGGGACCAAAATTTATATTCCATTGGCGATAATGTGTAAGAAATGGAAAAATTAAATAAACTGATGGGCAATGGGCCCAGGATTTGGACCCAATATTAATAAATGTCGGGCGATAAGGTCAATCCAATATGTGAAAAATATTCACCAATTCTGGGGTCGCCGACATGCGACATTCACCAAATGGTGAATAATCGCCACTAAAGTTTTCGCTGGATCAAAATGAGGAAATTGAAAGACAAATACAATAGTTACTAGACAAAGGATTCATAAGAAGAAGCATAAGTCCCTATGCAGTCTCTGCAATTTTGGCTCCAAACAAGAAAGGAACATAGAGGTTGTGTATAGACTCCAAAGCCATAAATTTTTTACAATTAGATATAGGTTTCCAATGCCTCGGATAGAAGATTTGATGGATTGTCTAGGAGGAGAAAAGTACTATTCTAAGGTGGATTTGAAGAGTGGCTACCACCAAATAAAGATAAGAGAGGGAGATGAGTGGAAAATTTCATTCTACGTTCAAAATGAATGAAGGTCTCTATGAGTGTGTGTGTGTGTGTGTGTGTGATTGTCATATTCATTCAATATTATTTTTAATTAAAATGTGTAGTGAAAAGTAGGGTGTTTGTGTGTGTGTTTGATTGTCATATTCATTCAATTTTAATTAAAATGTGCAGTGAAAATAAATGATATTGTTTAATGAGGAAAATCTATTTTCTTACGCCTCATTTAATGCACAAGGGTTATATGATTTACAAAGATCGGGGTTCTATATACGACATTCATGTCATCGCCAACAACTCCAACCTCATGCCTTAGAATTCCTGTCACGTCGAAGATGTGATGTTTTCTGGTTTCATAGGTGTGAGACTAGTTTCATAGGCATGAGACAGGTTTCCCTTGTGTATGGACGCGGGCAACCTCATAGGGGATGCTTATCGGCTTAAATTTTAAAATGTGATTATTAAATATTTTTTAATTTTTATTGTGACATAGTTTCATTGACATCTAAGATAACACAATGATGATTTATTTAGTTAGTAGAGTTTTGTTTTGGAGTCGTCCTCTTATTAATATAAAAGTTAAATAAGACAAACATATTTGATTAAAAATATAATATAAATATATTTTGATAAATTTATGAAATAGTGGATAAATATGTAACAAAAGTACAAATGACTTTATGAACTAAAAACCATCTAGGTCACTTCTATGTATTTTATTGTATCAAAATATTTGTAAATGTTTCATCATTCAAATATTCATCTTGATTCACAAATTTTAAATGTTCTCATCATTATAATACTTGTGGCTACAATGTTATCATCATCATTGTCAAAGGAATATTTCGAACACTCAAGGTAAGAATTCATGATTTCCTACTTAGTTTGGGTTAGGATTTCTTAAATATTTGACTTAAGTTTTAAATAGAATTAGCATAACCAATAAGACAATGAAGACACAAGAATGGCAATCTATTATAGTGGGAGTGTTTAGTTTTAAAGACCTACAAATATACTTTTATGACATAAATAGTATGACCTATTGATCTCATAGCACTACTAATCACTTTTGATTCTCAATGTTATGCCCCTAACTCTATAGTGTATATTGTGCTATGAGTAGTCAACTTTTGGCTACCTTAACTTTCAAATAAGTTATTGTAACATATAAAATAAGGTTTATTGATTTAGAGGGGGTTTGTAAGGTGTTGAAAGAGGATAATGTGATTTGATTGTTAATTGTTGTTTGATTTGATTAAAGTGTATTGAATTCCTTAACCCTAATTTATAATTACTTGAATTTAATTGATTTGTATTGATTGTGTATTGCAATTGTGATTAGGGAGAAGATAAGATATTCCTCTTTTATCCTCGAATGCACAAATGGGAGATCCAAGTTGATCAACCCAAAGAAAGTGCTAATGCACAAATGAATCAACTATTTGGAAAGGAGAGTAACAAGAGAGATATCTTAAATTCTGTTAATTATATGTATAGATATGATATATGACAGTAATTGAAGAAATAGGAGAAATGTACTAACCTTGAAATATTGCAGATCAAATAATGTTGTTTTCTGAGGTCTGTAGACTGTTTCTGGAAAAAGTGAAGTATGATCCAGAAAGGAAACACAAAGACAAACAAAACCCAGAAATCATTTTTTGATCCAACACCATCTTATGAAAAAGGTCGACCTTGACCCACAAATGTCAACCCTAACCCAATAATGTTGACCTTGACCTGCACAGGTCCGACAGAAAATCTATTTGTGCCATCCGAAAGAAAGCTGAAAAGGGTATCCATATCTGGTCTCAAAACTAGAATCTTGAACCTGTATCTACAAGAAAAAGAGGAATGTTTGTTGTGGGGGAGGGGTTTGCCTTAGTCAAACCTCGGTTTTAGAATTAACCTCAAATATATAATTGAAATTACAAAAGTAAAAAAGTAAATGCATAAATTCACCTTGCTTGTAGAAGTCCTTGTGGAGGATTTGAATC
>MU223102.1:571411-583427 GCA_018584345.1 Thuja plicata
AACCGTTTTCCAACTAATTACTACTAACAGAAATTGATTAAACATACTTTAACCAAACCCGACCATCTAACTTTATTTATTATCTATTGCACGCCTACATCATCCCCCCCCAAAACTTGTCGTCTTCTAGACGACATTAAAAAATGGGAGAATACACCAACTAGTATTTCTGCTGAGAAAGGTGAGAGTAAGAAGGCATCCTTGTGGTGGAGTCTGAGCTGCGCAAGGTTGTTTGTTCCTTTTCTGTCACTAGTTGTTTTTCCCTGGTTGCTTTGAGAATTCGTAGTGCGTCCATCTTGTCTTTTTCAGTAGTGATAAGTAGTCATTCCTTTGTAGCCCTGATGGTTCTTTCCTTCTCCCGAGCCACCTTCTCCTGTGCCAGTTCCTTCTTCAAGGCCTCCACTTCCACCCTCAGTTCTTTCTCTCGCTCCAGTGCTGCTATATTTTCCTCATCGACCCTTTTAGTAGTCCACAACATGTTCTGAAGGTGGAGGAATGTGGTGCGGAAGGCATGCTCCATGTCTATGAGGTAATCCTAGATCTTTCCTTGTGCCCTATGTTCCCGCCCATCAATATACTGACCCACAATGTGAGAAGCTCCCCAGTCCTCTAATAGTTCCAGTGATTCTTCCTCAGGCCATCCTTGGTTCACAAGACGTTGAGAGAATTCTGTCTCACATCCCTCCATCATGAAGGCCATCAAAGCATTCACTGCTTTAGTGGCCACCCCCATATTTGCATTAGCTGATCTATCCAACATGTTTTGCGTGGCTTCCTTTATGTCATCCAATCTGGCCATGAATTGTGTTGCTGAATTTTGGAAGGAATCCTCCTCTTCCTCTATCTCGTTCCTCAGCTTCTCCCCTGCCTCTATAGTTTCCTCCATGGTACGAGCTGGTGAGTGGGGTATGTGTTCATCCTCTGGGAGTGGTGATGTGGTAGGGATGGTAGCCTCCATCTAGTATTTTTCCAACAGGCTATTTGTCTCATCCTCCACTTCTATAGTGGTCTCTTTTTCTGTACCCACTTATGTGTTTATCCCTTCATGTGGCTGCATCGTCTTCCTTTCTGATTGAGTTTCCTTATGGGCTCCTCCAGGGTCCTGAGAATTGTTTGTAATAGGGGCTACTATGAGTGTAATGGGCCTGGCTGCCTCCATTCTTCCTTCGGTATTTATCCGAACTGTATGAGCTCCTGCTTTCTGGCTAGTTAAGCTGATGATTTTTTTATGCCCAAGCTGTCCTTGGGAAGTACTTGGCACCCAATGTGGTGTAGGAGAAATCTGGGGAGGATTAAAGGTTATTCTTTTTTTACTTCCCCAACCGGTTATGTGCTCCTCTCTTTCTATCTCCTATAGAGATGTATGGGTGCCTCTAAATTCTCCTTCATCCTCCTCGGATGATGATGTGGTTCCCTTCCCTCCTCCACTTCCTTCTCCTTCCTCTTCCTCATGGCTTCCTTCCTGGTCATCCTCATCCTCATCTATTAGAGTCTCCTCCTGCCTTTCTTTTTTCCTAGATGGTTCCCCTGTGCATGTGTCCATATGCATCCAGTAGTACATGGTTGGTTTGTAGGGTTCTACCCTACTTGTTGCTACCAGTCCACCCCTTCTGTCGGGTGGTACTTGTGTCCTTACTGCCTCAAGAAATAGAGAAATCATGTGGTGTGGCATGTACATGGTTTTGTGCTTTAGCATCATGAACTCTCGCACTCTATCTGAAAGGAGTCTTCCCCAATTGTAGACCTTCCCATTCCTCAGTCCCTTCATTAGGTGTAGCATCCAAATTGCTATATCTAAACCTCAGCTTGCTGCTCTGAGTTTACTTTTTATTACATCCATCACGCATCTCCATTCTGGGGAAGATATGTATACTTTCTTCAATCCCCTTCTGCTGATGTTCTTTTCAATGTCCTCCCACTGCTCATCTATGAGTGTATCCCCACAAACTTCCTCAAGGAGTTTTTCCTTTCTACTTCATCCAGCTTAGCTGGTGGTTTCTTGGCAGAGTCCCCACGGCTCGGAATTCCAAACACCTTGGTGAATTCTTTGGCCTCATATGAAACTACCACTTTGTGCCCCTGATAGTCCACCATAGACTTGTGTTTATCTGCTTGGTACCCCTATACTAATGCGTGCAAGATGTGCTCAAGTTCCTTTAATTCAAAAATTGGCATAAATATGATCTTGTCTACCTGAGCCCTTTTCAGTGCATCCTTCAATGGATGATCCTCTGCATGAGTCTCCCACCATGTTCGGCATTCAACTCCTGTGACTCCTTCAAACCCCATTTCCTCCACTATGACTCCAGTACCCGCATTCACATTCGTCATTGCTGCAGGTGCCTTTTGACTAAATGGAGTTTGATTTTTATACTTGATCTCAAAATTACCCTGCTTAGGGTTCTTGAAACTGCCCTTCACCATGCCAATACCTCTCTTTCCAATCTGGCTATGTGCCCGTGTGTATTTGTTTACCTCCTTCCTGATGTGTCTGCTGCTGGAAGAGCTTACATGCGTACGGTTTTTCCTTCCTCCTCTACCCCCACTGCTTGGCGCGTACGGGATTTTCTTCCCTTCTCTGCGTACGCTACTACTTGGCCACCTCCGTCGCTTCCTCCTTCCCTTCTTCCTTCCTTGCGCACACTTTCCCCTCCTTCCTTGCGTACGTGGTGTATGCTGCTGCTGCCCCTATTCCCAGCGTACATTTTCTTCTCCTCCCTTGCGTATGCTTTCTCCTTCCTGTACGCGGCTTCGGCCCTCCTTGTCATGGCTACTGCGTACGTGGCTGCGCCCTTCCATGTCGCGGCTGCTGCGTATGTGGCTTCGCCCTTCCCTGCCACTGCTGTGTATGCTTCCTTCTCGTGTCGCTGCTACGTATGCTTCCTTCCCGTATGCTTCCTTCACCTTTCACTTTCATTTTCCCTTCTTTCCTGTCTGCACTCCTTGACTCGTCTTTGTGCGCCTTCCTCCTTGCTACGTCCGCCTCTCTCTATTTCTCTTGGCTCGCGGGGGGAACTATAATGAGTTTTCCCTTCCTCACCTGCACTTTATAGTTTTTTCTATGCCTTCCAAAATATTTTTTTAATACTCCTTGCATTTTTATATGTACATTTCTTTTTAATAAAATGCCTTTTCTTTTTTTAATTTTTGTCTCCTTTCCTTTTATTTTTTCTCTTCTATAATCAATTTTTCTTTTTTTCCAATCACCTTTAATAGAAAAAAATCTTTTATTAAACATACCTGGCTTTTCTTTCCTTTTTAAATCCTTTCTCCTACTATCATCAATTTTGATTTTCAATGTGTCTTCCTCTATCTCCCTACTTCTGCTTATCGTCCATTCGCCTTCACCTTCGACTGCATATCCCAACATATTAATTGCTACTGGTTCTTTCTCCTTATAGGCTTTTAGTTTTGATCCGTTTACTGGGTCCTTAATGGGATTGTCATCCAAGGTTGATAATTTTAGTGCCCCATTGGCTCCCACCTCCCGTACTTTATAGGGACCTATCCAACGAACTTGAAACTTTCCTGGCTGAAGTTCGTTACGCGCATTGTATTTGAGTACTAACTGTCCTGGTTTGAACTCCATTTTCCACAAATGTTTGTCATGCCAAAACTTTCGCCACTTTTGTGCAATTTCGGTGGCCCATTGTGCCATCATGTGCCGCTCATCTAATTTTTGTAGTGCCACCAGTCTTTCTTTCATAATGTCTTCCTTTCCTAATCTATTTTGAACTGCTATCCTGAGGCTAGGTATAGTGTATTCTGCAGGCATCACTGCTTCTTGCCCGTACATCAGTTGGAATGGGGTATGCCCCGTGGTAGCTTTGTAGGCCATGCGGTAAGCCCATAGTGTCGCAGGCAATCTTTCTTCCCAATCACCTTGTTCAACTCTGCAAGTTTTGTATAGAATCGACACTAGGACTTTGTTTGTGGATTCTACTTGGCCATTTGCCCTGGGGTAATAGGGACTTGATAGAGTATGAAAAATTCTGAATTCAGTAGTCATGTTTCGTATTACCTGGTTCACAAAATGAACTCCTCTATCACTGGTGATCTGTATGGGTATCCCAAACCGTGTTACTATTTGTTCATACAAGAATCTTGCTGTGCTCAGTGTCGTGTTATCGGGTAAGGCTCTTGCTTCGGCCCATTTGGTGAGGTACTCCGTGGCCATTAATATGTACTTGCACCTTCGCGTACTTGTTGGGAGTGGTCCCACAAAATCCAATCCCCACCTCTCAAATAGTTCTTGTGGTTGTGATGGAAAGAGAGGCATGAAGTCTTGTTTCAGCGGTTTTCCCACCCTTTGACATGTGTCACAGCTTAACACCCATTCCTTTGCATCAGCATGGAGTGTAGGCCACCATAATCCTGCAAGAAGTACCTTCTGTGCTGTGGCATCTGGTCCCATATTCCCTCCTACCAATCCTTCATGGGATTCTCTGAGTACTCCTGGTATTTCCTCCTCTATTACGCACCTTCTCAGTATCCCATTCGTCCCCCTTTTGTACAAGAGTCCACTGATCAATTGAAATGTGGTTCTTTTTAGTGCTATTTTCCTTCTTTCCGTTGGAGTCATATTTTGGGGAAATGACCCTTTAGAGAGATATTGCCCAATATTCTCATACCAGGATGGCAAGACGGCTATCTGGAACAAGTGTGCATCTGGAAAATCATCTGCTACCCCTCCTTGTGCCTTTTCCCCTGACTTAATCCGTGAGAGGTGATCTGCTACCACATGACTCTTCCCCGGTCTCACCACAATCTTGAAGGTGAACTCCTGAAGTAAGATCAGCCACTGGCTTACTCTCCCCTGAATCACAGGCTTATTGAATAAGTACATCAGTGCTTGGTGATCCACAAAGAATGTAAATGGTGTGGCTAGCAAATAGTGGCAGAATTTTTGAACTGCATAAACCATCCCAAGTGCCTCTCTTTCCGTAGTACTGTAGTTTCTTTCTGCTTTTGACAATAACCTACTTGCAAAAAATACAAGGTGATCTAGCCCGCTAGTGCCTGGTTGTGCCAAAGTTGTGCCTATTGCAAAATTTGAAGCATTTACATGTACATGAAATTCTTTCTTCCAATCTGGATAAACCAAGATGGGTGCGCTTACCAATCTCGACTTGAGTTCTATAAAGGCCTCCTCTTGTTCCCCCAACCATCTGAATGGTTCACCTTTCCTGGTGAGTTTTTCCAGTGGTAGTGAGACTTCTGTGAAGCCCTTTATAAATCGCCTGTAGTACCCCACATGTCCCAAAAAAGACTTAACTCCGGTAACATCTTTGGTTCCATTTCTAAAATCACCGTCACTTTATCAGGATCAATTTCCAATCCCTCCTTGCAGACTATATGTCCCAGTAATCTTCCTTGTGGTACTAGAAATCTACACTTCTTTGGGTTGAGAGCCAACCTTTCTTTTCAACATCATTCCATGCACTCCATGAGTATTCTTAGATGGTTTTCCTTTCCGCTATACACGGACCAATCATCCAGAAATGCGTTAAAGTTTCCAGTGGACATTCTGTCAAAGATGTGTAGTATGATCCTTTGGAAAGTAGCCGGTGCATTGCATATCCCAAAAGGCATCCGGTTGTACGCATACACCCCGTTCTCCACTACAAATGTGGTTTTCAATTTGTCTTCTTCAGCTATGCTTATTTGGTTGTACCCTGAAAACCCGTCCATAAACAAGTACATTTTGTGCCCCGCCACTTCTTCCAGAATACTATCCATAAAGGGTATTGGGAAGGGATCCTTGATAGTCACAGTATTTAGGCATCTGAAGTCTACGCATATGCATATCTGGTTTGCTTCCTTCTTCAGGGATATAACTATGGGCGAAACCCACTCACTGGTTTGGACGCAAAATATGACTCTTGCCTCAAGCATATTTTCAATTTCTTCCTGTACTTTCTCCGCATAATTCTTGTTCATTCTATATGGGCGTTTCCTAATAGGTCTTGCCCCTGGCACTAATGGTATGTGGTGTGCGCATAATTCTTGTGGTATTCCTTTTAAATCTTTATAAGTCCATGCAAAAACATCCTTATACTCTGAGAATATCTTGAATGTGGCCGCTTTTAAGATAGGGTCCCAGTCATCTCCTAATAAGATCATTTTTGGATCTTCCTCCTTTCCCAAATTCATTTCCTTTAGATTTGGTTCCTTGTACTTTATAATTTTCTCCCCAAATTGATGCGCTGGTATTCTATCCATGTTTGCCATGCCTTCATTGTACTCTCTGTATTCTTGTGGATAAGTTTCATTTTCCTCTATTTCAAGGATTTCCAACATGTTACACTCAGGTTGAAAGATCTCATAATCTTCCATCTGCCAATGAAACAACCCGTTGAGAGAGCTGGTCTCATCCTCTAAACAGTCTCCAAGTCGTAGAACCCCTTCCCCATCCGGTTCCATCTCAATTTTCTCGTCATTGTTGGATTCTGAATCAGATACTACGTCATGGCTTATAGCCTGATTCTTCAGGTCAATGATAGACTTTTTCCCTTCTTTCTCGAAGGAGATAGTATTTTTCTTCCAATTGTGATCCGCTTTTGCCAATATGAGCCACCCTCTTCCCAGTAATGCATCATAACCCTTTTTCTCCAGTGGTATCACCATGAAGTCCAAAAGGAATTGTTGTGTCCCGATGATGACTTTTTGTCCTATCGAGGTCCCCAAAGGTTTTATTCCATGTTGGTCTGCTCCTATCAAGTGGAATTTTGGTGGCCAGAGAGTTGGCTTGCCCAATGTCTTCCAAGTTTCTTCTGGAAAGACATTTACGGCTAACCCTTCGTCTACAATTGTGTTGGTAAGTTTGTACCGTAGGATTTCCATTTCAACCATGGTCGACATTCTTCCAACTCCTATTGATAGCAACATTGGTTCCGTGGGCTCCTTCATTTGTTCCCCAACCTCCTTGTCTTTTGCTTCCCCAGGCCTTGCTCTCTTTCCCCTGTCGTTGTCCATTTGTGTGATGGCTACTCTCAGGTGCGGCATAGTTTGCAATAGATCGGCCACTCAGACTGGAACTGTGGCTTGTAGCATTTGTTCCATGATGTTTGCTTCAGATATGGAACATTCCACTCTTGTAGTCTTATTTTTCTTTTGTTCCTCTCTTACTGCCTGTTCCACCGCCTCTTGTGCTTCTTTTAACCTTTCTTCCTTCGTACATGGTTCTAGGTACGTTGGCTTCTTTGCATGAGATCTAGTAATGGCCATTATAGGTTGTGGTTGTGTCACATCCAACATGTTGACAAAATTTTGTCTCGGGCAATTGGTATCCTCATGGTTACCTGATCTGCACCATTTGCAAAGAAGGCCCCCCTGTCCGCCTCCACTTTGGTAATCTCGTGCGAAATGTCCCCACTCGTTGCATCTCCTGCACTGTATCATTGGCCTTCCTTTGGCATCATATTGAATGCGGCTACGAGGGGTGTTATTGTTGCTATTATTGTTGCTTCCTCGGTGGTTATCCCTATACCCTCCTAGTGAAGCCTCTGTGTTTATGTTTTTCGATGGTGTAGTCGGTGGTACTGCTTGCTCCTGAGTATAGAGTACCTGGGCACTTCTTGCTTTAAGGTTGTATGGGCATTCATTGATGGAGTGTCCTAGTACTTGGCATATATCACAGAATGACTTCTTGGGGCAGTTGCTCTTTGTGTGTCCTTCCAATCGGCATTCTGTACACCATATTTCTTTCCCTTCTTTTGTTGTTTCCTTCCCCATCTTTATTTCCTTCATCATTCTTGCCATATCCTTTCTCGATGCTTGTATTGTTCGGACCTCTTTGCTGCTTTCATCGCTATTGCTCTCATCCTCGCTGATGCGCTTCTTCCTCTTGGATGTTTTGTTTTCACTTTCGATGTCCATAGCCCTATTGTAGGCTTCCTTTAGGCTCGATGGTGGGACTACCTTTACCTGTTTCCAAAGGGATGGATTGAGGCCTTCAATAAACCATCTTTTCTTTAACCCATTAGCTGGTTCGTTGTCCATTTTTCCCTTTAATTCCTTTAGCCGCTGATAGAACGTCCTTAAATTCTCATGCTTTCCTTGTCTTGTGTTGTAAATTTCAGCCATTATCTCATCATCGTCCCGAAGGAGTCAAAATTCTTCCTCGAATGCTTTCTTCATATCTTTCCATGATGTTTTTGCACTCGCTGGTAAATCTGTGTACCAGTCAATAGCAATCCCCCGCAGGGTGGCTGGAAATGCCTTTAGCTAGACATCTTCATCTGCTATGCCGTTAGCTTCCCATATTGTGATACAAGTTCTGCAGTGCCTACCGGGATCATCTGCTCCATCTCCAGAGAATCTTGGAAGTTTCTGTTTGTCTGGATTGTGTGCCATTTTCTTAATGCCCCACTGGATGGTATGGGTGGTTTGCCGACTGTGTGTCCCTCGTTGTCTCCCTCCGAGATAGTTAGGCCCCTGAAGTTATGTAGCAAATCACCAACCTCGCCATCAACTTTCTCCTCCTCATCACTGGAAGAGTTGCAGTATTTAATTGGTAATGGGTTATGTTCCCCATTGTCACTTGGAGATTCAATCTCCTCTTCCCAAGGGCTTCTATATATGTTGTCCCACCTTTGTGTAGAGTCCTTGTGTGGGTTGTCCAATCTTTGTGGTGTAACAAATCTCTGTGGGCCTCTTGCTGACTGTTGCAGTCGCAACCGCCTTTCCAACTGCTCCTGTATACGTAGTGACCTTCGTACAGACTTTTCTGGGTTGGCATCTTCTTCCTCTCGCGCCTATCATCTCTTGTCTTTATTAAGGAGGTTTGGCATTAATTATTTGTGTTGTGGGGAGTATGGCGTCTTGATGTATTGTGGGTTTCTTCCTCCCTTCGACTCCTTTCTTCGAATTGTTGTAGGACTTGTTGTCGTCGTTGCTCCCTCCTAACGCTTTCTCGCTCTTCTTTGAGTTTCACCAATTCTTGTGCTGGAACAATCTTGGGATGCTCCCCAGGAGGTCGTACACTACGGAGTTGACACTGAGTTTAGCCTATACTATACTAGGTGAGATGGCACCTCTTTTTTCTGCCTCTTGTTCCATGTACTTGTCTACCGCCACGTCCAAGGAATGTAGTAAATCTTGTGTGACTTGGTCTTCCCTTGTTACTTCGTTATCCTCTGGGTCGCTATCAGTCACTAGGGTTTGTTGTATGAATTTGCAGCCCATTATGCTGCCATCTTGCTGCCCAGTCACCGTACTAGCCTTGCACTAGTCACGTACTAGTAGAAATGCCCAGCGCGTACCAGTCACCGTACTAGCCTTGCACTAGTCACGTACTAGTAGAAATGCCCAACATGCTAGCACCAGTTCTATACTATGCTAATTATTAGTCATCGTACCAGTCACGTATCATACCAGTCATGTACCATACCGAAGCTATGTCACATACTGTACCAGTCACATACCAGCCAAGGTACCAACCCCTACTAATCAGACCTCAGGTTCATTTTAGGCAACGACGCCAAAATGTTAGTTGCCAATAGGATCTATTTGACCATGGTGGTAAAGAACTGGACGATGTATGGAACAGAGATGGAACATAGATGGAATACTATATAACCAACAACCATATGATACCAGTTAACTCAGAGTACACAACATAGATAGGTCCAATTATTTCATTTTAGTTCTCTTCTAATTTTCCACCAAAAGATAGCTCTTACAATAAGATTCTGGACTCTTATATAGAGAGCCAAAGGTTGGTTCGAGACCAACCGTTTTCCAACTAATTACTACTAACAGAAATTGATTAAACATACTTTAACCAAACCCGACCATCTAACTTTATTTATTATCTATTGCACGTCTACAAACATAAATGCATAATATAAAACGAGGGAGGCCGTGTATATGCCCCCCTCCTTAATATGCCAAAGTACATACTATTTTGACATGTTAAGGAAAGAAAAGATCAAGGATAAAGCCTTCTTCAACATCAAGACAATATCCATAGACAACACCCAATCCAAGCCAAGAAGGTCACAGCTCCTATGAGGCCATGGAAGGGACAAATGCAAAGAGATATCATGCAAAAAGTGAAAAAGTAACCCTTATGAGGGATAGCATGTTATTTAGTTTCCAAGGTGAGAGATTTATCAACCATGGAAACCCAATGTTTAACAAAGAAATAGGTTATGATCAAGGACATAGATCCTCAATGCAAACCAAAATTTTCATGTATGATTGGATATCTTATAATAGATAGATACTACTTAACCAAGGGAAAAGTGAATCCCAGAAAGACAGAAAAGAAGGAGATGGCATCCTTGCCCCCCAAGTGTGGGAACAAGGGTGAAAGGGGACCTATTATATCTCTCACAATACTATGCAAGACAACGAGCCCCCAAATATTTGGCTAACATTGTTTACATAATATGGAGTTCCATAATAGGAACATAAATGTTATTTAGAGAAAATAGGATTGAAATACAACTCATTGCCACATGTTAAATAAATAACTTTACTATCAATGAGCTGCCTAATCTTATAATGTAAAGCATGACATTCATTAGTAGAGTGATCATGAAATCTATGATATAAACAAAAAGGAAGATTCCTCAAGTGTGGACTACATTTCTTTTTGCGTTTAGGTCTAGTAATCATCTTAGCATGAAGGAGTTTAGGCAAAAGAACTTCTTGGTCAAATTCCTTCTTAGGTTCATCATATTTTGAAGTGTTATCTGAGATGTTGTTATTGATGTGTTGTTGAGGATTAAATCCCAATCCATAATAATGCTCATGCCCCCCATTCTGTAAGGGCATTTGAATTCCATGTTTATGCTTGCCACATCCTTGACCATGGAATCCTTGTTTAACCAGTAAATGATAACTAGTACCATAACAAGAAGCCATATCAGAAGGATTTAATGGTACTTCAATAGTTACTATGTCATTACTAGTAGGTTCGACAGATTCATAGTAGGTAGAAGCAGCGACAAAGTTATTACGAAGGTAATTAGAAGTAGAAGTAAAAACTCATTGTTCAAACTCTCTTTGTTGCTTCATAAAATCAAGATCAGAAACCTTATATTCTCCAATAAGGGTAGGATTAAAATTGAGGGTTCCCCAATCATCTCCAGGAAGAGCATTAGAGGAAGAAGGATTACTATTAGGAATAGGATTATGATGGGTTTGAATATTCAAACAAGGATTTGGCGCAACATCTACATGAAGTGTATACACCATGTTGTTGTGAATAAATTTGACTTTACGGTGAAGGGTGGAAGGAACAACATGCATTTCATGCAACCAAGGTCTACCCAAAAGTAAGTTATAATTAAGAGGTCTAGGCATAACATGAAAAGGAGTATTCAAGATGACTGGACCTACTTTAATAGGTAAGGTAATGATGCCCAAAGTTTTCTTATCAATGTTATCAAAGCCACGTATAGGATTATTATCAAGTTGAATAGTTGAAAGATCGGCCCTAATTGATTTGAGCATGTCCATGCTACAAATATTAAGCCTAGATCCATTATCAATCAAGGTCCTACGAATGATACTCTTATTGATAGTAACAGCAACCATAAAGGCATCATATTTCTTCTAAATTTCTTTAGAAGGTAAATAATTTTGATTAAATACAATGTCAGGAGGACCCGGGGTAATATGCATGCATTGTAAGAAGGCATTGATGTTCTCTTGATTAGGAGGTGGAGAGGAAAGAGTTGCTAGAGCTTTTTGCAAGGCTTCATGGTAGGTAGGTGAAGTTTGAATAAGCTCCCATAAAGAAATCTTGGCAGGGGTATTGCGCAATTGGTTTATCATATCATACTCCATGCTAGGAAGACAGGGTGGAGGAGGAAGAATGGGTTGAGAAGGTGGTAAAGAATTAGGAACCACTGGATTAGGTTGAGGGTTATTCCTTGGATGATAGGTGTGAGCTATCGAATCTTGATCATTAAAAGATTCTAAAGATTCCATAGGTTTACCTTTGATAGTAATGTGAGGACAACCTTTAATAGTCATCAAGGGTTTTGGATAAACCATGTTAGTT
>MU223102.1:591053-608725 GCA_018584345.1 Thuja plicata
GGAGGCCAAGTGCTTTGAGAATTGGAGCATGGGATTTGTGTGGCCTGCTTGTGGAAAGGCCAAGACTACAACATGTGCAGTTCCGCTCGCCATTGTTGCTCTGCAATTTCTTTTGCTCTACTCCGTTTTTTCCTTGCCTGCGTTCACTTATAAATCCCAATTACTCCACAATGCACATCACCCTCCTTAATTTTTTACTCAATTATTCCCTTGACTGGCTAAAAGAGGCGGCACGTCAATGAATGTTGGTGATTCGACCTGCTGTCCTCAGTTTTTGACTTATACATGGTGATAAGAAGGAGACATTTGTGGTTTCATCCGCATTCGCAACTTTTTTCCACACAGACTATTGTTTTAATATAAAAAATGCGATAATTAAATATTTTTTTGGTTATTATTGTGACAGTTTCATTGACATCTAAGATAACACAATGATAATTTATTTAGTCCTAGAGTTGTGTTTTAATGGAGTCATTCTTTTATTAATATAAAATTTAAATAAGACAAATGTACTTGATTAAAAATATAATATAAATAGTGGATAAATATGTAAGAACACGACAAATGACTTTATGACTTTGTGAACTAAAAATCATTTAGGTTACTTTTATATATTTAATTGTTTCAAGATATTTTTAAAGGTTTTCATCATTAAAATATTCATCTTGATTCACAAGGTTATCAGCATCGTGATATTTGTGGCTACAATGTTATCATCATCATTGTTAAAGGAATATTTAGAATAGTTAAAAGTAAGGATTTGCTACTTAGTTTGGGTTAGGATTTCTTAAATATTTGACTTAATTTTTAAATAGAATTAGCACAACCAAGAAGACAATGAAGACACAAGAATGTCATATCTATTCTAGTAGTAGCGTTTAGTTTTGTAGGCCTACAAATATAATTTTATGTCATAAATAGTATGACTTATTGATCTCATAACACTACTAGTCACTTTTGATTCTCAATGCTATGCCCCTAACTCTATAGTGTATATTGTAATAAAAAGTAATAAAAATTTACAATTCAAATATTAGATGATATTAACATGTATTATCACTTTATGCTTCAGTTTCAAAATGATCTCGACTAGATAGTACAATATTGTCAACTAATGCATGTAGGTATTGATGAGAAGGGCAAAAAAATGATCTACCTAGATTGCTACCTCTACCTTTCTAAATATGAGCTTTATTTCAAATAAATTATTTTTTTTAATCCATGCAGGTTGTTAATGGCACTTTCTAAGTATTTCTTGTTTGAAAGGCATCAAGTTCTCTACGAACAATAGGTTAAAAGATATATTTTTAGAATAAATATGTGAATAAAAAATTCAATAAACAATACAATTTAATTATTTAGCACAAACTTCTTTACAAAGGACATTCAAGTGAACAATAAACTTGTAACATTACAAATAAGGGACATAACTAGATATAAGAGGTTTCAAATTCTTAAGGTTTCTTTTAATAAAGGAGTAGATTGATGTTGTTACATCCCTCTTTTGTTATGATATTTTGCTATGTTATTTTACTTTTCCATATGAACAATGGTTTACTAATGCATTGCTTGCAATATTTTGAAAATACAATAATGATGAAATTGGTAGGATGAACAATGATTCAATAATGATATTTTTTTTTATTGTGATATTACTATCAAAATTCAACCATGTGATTTTCAAGTCAAACTCATTGACCCATGATTCAAGAGTAGAGTTTCACAAGAACCCATCTCTCATGATAATAAATGGAGTTATTAAAGAATCAAAAGTGCAACAAAACAAAGGTGTTGGTCCTTACAAAGAAAAACCAAAAAGCCCATTTACAACAAGGTCAAGAACAAACCATTAACAACACTCTAGAAAAAAAATAGTAATCCACTTAAGAGTCGGTAGACAACTCACTCACCGCATGGGGAGGAAAATGAGAAACTAGAGAATAATTTTCCCTATGTCGTTGAACAACTGTCTAGGGCATACTATCAGTAGGCTCCTACCATAGGGGGGAGAAAGTAGTGGAACCCTCTTTGAGAGATTGTAGATGCAAGGGGCAGAGTTTTGAAAAGGTTGCACATCATTAGCCAAAGGTTGGAGGTGGGTAGGAGTAGAAAATTGAGAAGGGTCGACACAGCTAGAGGGGGTCACAACAACAACAAGAGGTGGAGTAGGATACAGCAAGTTCGAGGAGGCCAAATCAATAAAAAAAGCATCATCCTGGGGGAAGTAATCATCAACCTATGAAGAGTCATCAGAGGAAGAATCATAAGACCAAATAGTCAAATGATCATCATTAGTGTCATTCCACCAAGTGGAAATGCCTGTACGACACAAAATATAGCAATATATTGTTAGGTGACCAGTTGAGAAGCATCGACGACATTGAAAGAGGAGGCCATCATAATCCAATGCTTGAGTCTATGAGAACCACATCCCCAAGAAGAGGTGTCAAAATGTCAACGTCAACTAGAATTAATGCAAAGGTAGAGAGTCTCATGGTAATTGTGGTATCAGAAAAAGAAGAAACGTCCAATAGAGTTACCAGAATTAGATGTATATTTTATGATTTAAAAACCATTTGGGTCACTTTCATGTATCTAATTTAGGAAAAAAATAAATGACCTAGAGATGTATACTTTATGATTTAAAAAACATAAGGTCACTTTCATGTATCTAATTTAGGAAAAATACGAATTATTAGATGTTTACTTTATGATTTAAAAATTATTTAGGTCACTTTCATATATCTGATTTGGGAAAAATACAAATGACTAGATGTGTACTTTATGATTTAAAAATCATTTAGGTCACTTTCATGTATCTAACTTGCACAAATCATAGATTTAATTTGGGCCTATATATATATATCTAAAATTTGGTTTATGGATTTGATCTTTTCTCAACTCTTATGTTTGCTTTTTTATTTTCCTACATGCTCATGATATGTTGTATCTAACTAGGAAGGAGTTTTTAAGGAAAAAACAAAAGAAGTAATCGTGTAGAGATCTACCCAGATGTTAATGCAACCAAGTAATAGAATAGTGAATTCCTTAATTTTATGATACATGTTATTCAATAATATATAGGTGTTACATATCGAATGTGTAAAAATAAACTCAGGCCATCTCCTAAATATAAATACAAAGGTGAAAAGTTAAACTTTTCATGATTCAATTTTACACATAATGACTAATAGGAATGGTTACATCAACTTTAAATTTGAATTTGAGTTCTAATTATTTTGAGTTCATTTCATACAATTACAAAACCAACCTAGATCACTTGCTCAAATCACAAATTTGAACTTGATGAGAAATGGGTAAAATTCAAGCATAGAACTAGTTCCTAGGAATGAATATAGATGGAATAAGGTTAGAATTTAGTTATATTCATCTTTCAAAATAAATCATGTAGCAAGTGTTTTACCTTGTTTAGTTTCGCTTGATTTTATGCAAATAAGATCTCATTTTGAATGACATGATTCAAAAATGGGGCTTTAACCTCCTTGTGCTTGTTGGAAATTTTTGGAGGTGGAATTTTGACATTAGATTCAAATTTTAATTTGGGATTTATTTATTGTTTATTAGTTCTTTATCTTTATTTCTTTACAACTTTAACAAGTGATAGGGATTGAATTCTCCTCACACTTGTCTCAACAAAATTATCAAGAGAAATATAATCTTGGTGTAAAAACTAATTAATTTCCATTGGTTATTGGTAAGTTAGTGGTTCTCATTAAGTGAAATGATTACCCACATTATCCTTGATCATTTTAACAACCCAACCAATCATATAACTTAGAGATATTTTGGCATCTTTTATGGACTTGCACTCATGCTCAAGACACCTTAGAAAGGATCCACAGTCTTGTGTACAAATATATTTCTTGGAAGATATATCTTTTGGGGGATACAACTCAATGCCCTGTTTATAGCTATGATTTGGAATTTATTAAGAATAAATTATTTTTTCTAGCTCTACAAAAATACAAACTATGTTGTTTTTATTCTAAAGTCATTTATAGTTATTTATAATTTGTTAATAAAATTGATGTTATCACTTGTGCATCTTAGTATATTCAAGCTAAAGTGGAGAATGTTGTGATGGAGTTTCAACATGTACAAGACCTCCTTAATCATTAGTGGGGTTCATCATGCACCTAGAGTAAATTCTTGTTTAATACTAATGTGTAAACCGTCACAATAGAAGTCACTTTTCACCATCTCTTGCTCAATAAAGTGGATACTTTGCATCTCCTATTGTCAAGGTATTCGGTTAAATATACAAAATGGAGTTAAGGTATTATGATAAATTTGTTTGCTAGGGTGGGGTGTCAATATCCCTTCTCTTTGTGTGGGACTTATAGGGTGATCATTAAGGTTCTAGATCGTGTCCCTAAAAAACCTCCTCAATGACTTGTTAATCAACGTGATGATACTCCTATGTCCCTTAGCATTATGATGTGTGCTTATTATTTTTTCTTGTTTTTTTTATGCTATGGTCTCCTTATTTAATATTTTGTTTATTTTTATTTAATGGACCATAAACACAAACCCTAGTCAATCACATTTATCTTGTAAACCTCCTAAATATGTCATTGTTAAATGTGCAATCTTATCTCCTCTAAGATACAACAAGTGATAATAAATATCTTCAAAAATAATCTCCTTGTAGGTCCATCATGAACTCACATTTATATCCAAGTGAAATCTTAGACTTCTTGTGCTCGGGTTCTGGTTTTTAAGAATCCCAATCGCAATTTTTAATATTAAACTATGCTTGCAGTTTTATTTGAAAAACCAAAAAAAAAAAAACACTTTCTTGCAATCAAAGTTTTACCTTAGTTTCTAGCAGATGGGATGTGAGAGAGAAAATAGGAATAAAATCAAATAAAAAGCTATTTTTAAATTATTATTGCATGACATAATTTCATTGACATGCAAGATAAATCAATGATAATTTATTTAGTTAAGAGTTGTGTTTTAATGGGTTCGTCTTCTTATTAATATAAAATTTAAATAAGACAAACATACGTATGTAATTAATAATGTAATATAAATATATTTTTGACAAATTTGTGAAAATAGTTGATAAATACATGTAGGAAAAGTACAAATGGGTAGATATATTATTTACGAGCTAAAAACTATCTAGGTCACTTTCATGTATCTAATTTGTACAAATTATAGATTTAATTTGGATATATAGATCTAAATTCTGGTTTATAGATTTAATCTTTGTTCAACTCTTATGTTTGCTTTATTATTTTCTTACATGCTTGTGATATGTTCTATCTAACTAAGAAGGAGTTTTTACGAAAAGAAAAAATAAGCAATGATATAGAGATCTACCTAGATATTAGAGGTTGATGCAAGCAAGTGATGTTCTATCACATTTATCATGTAAACCTCCTAAATATGTTATTTTAAATGTGCAATCTTATCTCCTCTAAGATACAACAAGTGATAATGAATATCTTCAAAAATAATCTCCTCTTAGGTCCATCATGAACTCACATTTATATCCAAGTGAAAGCTTAGACTTCTTGCGTTCAGGTTCTGGTTTTTTAAGAATCCCAATGACACTTTTTAATATTAAACTATGCTTGCAATTTTATTTTTTTATTTAAAATTCTTGTAACCAAAGTTTTACCTTAGTTTCTAGAAGATGGGATGTGAGAGCGAAAATAGGAAGAAAATCAAATAAAAAGCTATTTTTAAATTATTATTGTGACATAATTCCATTGACATGCATGATAAAACAATGATAATTTATTTAGTGAAAGTTACTCTTTAACAAGGTCGTCTTCTTATTAATATAAAAGTTAAATAAGACAAACATACATACATAATTAATAATGATATAAATATATTTTTGAATTTTTTTATGAAAATAGTTGACAAATATTTACAGGAAAAGTACAAATGGGTAGATATATTATTTATGAGCTAAAACTATCTAGGTCGCTTTCATGTATCTGATTTGTACAAATTATAGATTTAATTTGGATATATAGATCTAAAGTCTAGTTTATAGATTTAATCTTTATTCAACTCTTAAATATTTTCTTCTTTATTTTCTTACATCCTTGTGATATGTTCTATCTAATTAGGAATGAGTTTTTACGAAAAGAAAAAATAAGCAATCATATAGAGATCTACCTAGATGTTAGAGGTTGATGCAAGCAAGTGATGCAATATTGAATTCCCTAATGTAATGTTACATGTCCTTTGAATGATATCTAGGTGTTAAATGCTAAATAAGTAAAAGTGAACTTGGTTCATTTCTTAAATATAACTCTAAAGGTTATAAGTGAAATGTTTCATGCTTCAACTTGACACATAATGACTAATAGGAATGGTTCCATCAATCTTTAAATCTGATTTTGAATTCTAAATGTTTCGAGTTTGTACAATCAAATTACAAAACCAACCAAGATCAATTGTTCAAATTACAAATTTGAACATAGTGAAAAATGGGTAAAATTTAATATTAGAACTAGTTCCTAAGAATGAATACAGATGGAAGAAGGTTAGACTTTAGTCATATTCATCTTTCAAGCAAGATTTTTACCTTGTTTACCTTTCTTTTAATATGCATACAAGATCTCATTTTGAGTTTCATGCTTCAAAAGTTGGCACTTTAACTTCCCCGTGCTTGTTGGAAGAAGATGGTAGTAGAATTTTGACATTGGATTTAAATTATACAATGGGATTTGTTTATAGAGTTATTAGTTCTTTATCTTTATCTCTCTACAATTTTAACAAGTGATATGGATTGAATTCTTCTCACATTTGTCTCAACAAAATTACCAAGAGAAAGCCAATCTTCAAGTAAAAAATAATTAATTTCGATTGGTTATTGGTAAATCAGTGGTTTTCCTTAAGTGAGAGGATTACTCACATTGGCCTTGATCATCTTAAGAACCCAACCAAACATAGAACTTAGAGACATTTAAGCATCTTTTATGGACTTTCCCTCATGTCCAAGACACCCAGGAAATGATCCATGGTCTTGTGTACAAATATTTTTCTTGGAGGACATCTAGTTTTTTGCAGATACAACTCAATACCCTGTTTATAGCTACGATTTGGAAAATTTCTTAAGAATAGTTATTTTGTTTTAGCTCTAGAAAAATACAAACTATGTTATTTTTATTCTAAATTCATGTATGCTTATTTCTCTTCTTAATAAAATTAGTATTTTCAATTTTATATTTTTACATTATTCAAGCTCAAACTTGGAGAATGTTGTGATGGAGTTTCAACATACATACAAGATCTCCTTAATCTTAGGGGGGGTTTATCATGCACCTTGAGTAAATTTATGTTTAATGGTAATGTGCAAACCACGCTACTGTAAGTTATCTAACAATAGATGCATTGTCATAGTAGAGGTTACTTTTCACCATCTCTCTTGCTCAATAAAGGGGCTACTTTGCATGTCCTCTTGTCAAGGTATTTGGTTGTATGCAAAGTAGAGTTGAGGCTATTGTGATAAATTTGTTGGTTGGGTGGGGTGTTGTTATCCCTTCCTTCTGTGGGATTTATAGGGTGATAATGAAGGTTGTAGATCATATACCCAACTAACCTCCTTAATGGTTTGTTCATCAATGTGATGATACTTTTATGCACCTTGGCATTATTGCATGTTCTTATTATTTTTTCTTGTTTTGTTGGTGCTATGATATCCAAGTTTGACATTTTGTTTACTTTGTTTAATGGACCATAAATATTAATCAATCGCATCTCTCTTGTAAGCCTTCTAAATATGATACTCTCAAAAGTTTTTTTTTAATATAAATAGCTTTAAAATATTTTTGATTTTTTAAATGCACAATTATTAAAGCTTAGCATTTTTGTCATATTATTAAGAATTAGACAAAGACTAAACAATAAAATTAAGAGAAGAAAATGATATTAATGATTAAAAATTCTAACATTAATCTATAAGATTATTTTCTATAAAGAAAATATATATGAAAATGAATTACATATTTTGACATCTTTTAATAATTTGAATATCTTGTTATATCCATTAAACTATTGTAAGAAAAATAAAAACCTCCAAATATAAAAGATTGGTAAGTACAAAATGTTTATCCACATATCAACAAAATCAAACATTTCTTTTAAAAAGAAAAGAGAATGAAGAAGAGCAGAGACAGTATAAGCTCATCAAGATTGGCCGTCTCTCTTTTCTGCAATCAAAACCCGTCAAAATTGGCGTATTAAGCTGGAACTGCTCTTGCTGCCTAAGTGAACTCTGCGGGGTGATTTCTTTATCCCCCGGCCCCTTTTTTGTGGATATGCAACTTTAATATTTTTTAATAGAAAAGGAACTATTCATCAAAAAATTGGCGTATTGGAAAAAAAATCGGTTACACGTCACAGGAACAATTTTCCAAATATAAAACATTATAAGCAGAAAATATTTATCCAAAGATCGACGATAATCAAACTTCTAAGAAATTAAAAGAGAAAGGAAGAAGAACATAGACAGTATAAGCTCGTCATGAAATAAACAAATTGGCCGGTTTTCTGGTATGTTATATCAAAGTCTGTCCAAATTGAAAGCCAGTGTATTATATTTCTAAGCACCATAACATGAAAACTAAACATAAAAATACAGATTTGCACTGTTACAAGAAGCATACACGTTCTGAAATCCTTCAGATTATCAAGAAATTGAAGGAAATTACACGAAGTGATGAATCCGTCAAATGCTTTCCCTAATTTCCCCTCTGGCATGCGGGGAGTTCATTCTAAATTTCCCCTCTTCTCCACAGCAAGAATCGAATTTTGGCACTCCTCGGGCATTTCCGGCTGTTTTAGGAAGGGGAAATGTGTAAAAAGCGAGCACCAAGTCCAGCCCAAATAGCTCTGCGAGAGCCGAATCAACAGCCCGCCTGAGATCTTTTACGCTCATTCTTCCAAACGGAAACATAAATCTTTTCCGTCCCACAGACGGTACTTCTTCCTCTTCCTCTTCTGCACAACAAGCGAAGCTGCAACGGGAACGCTTCCATTCTTCTCTCTCCAAAATTCTGTAATCTTTAGAAGAAGTTCTGCTGATCACATTGATTTTGGCGTTGCGCATCAGATCTGCCTTGCTCATTGCCTTGGATCTCTCCATTTGAATGATATTATCAGTCATTTGCCAACGATTTGGAGCCGTGAAGTATTTAAAAGGAATTTTGTGCAGATCTGCCTGTTCACCATTATTTTGCATTAATGAGAGAACTCAATTGTGCTTTCATTTATCCGTGAAACGAATAAAGACATTGCAGTCGCTTCGTTAATGTGATTTCAAACACAAATCCAGATTCCTGACATGTAACTGTACAAAAGTTATCATGAGACAAACACGAGTATTTTGTGCCTGGGAATACATATTTGAAGTCCGCTAGTTTTCTTTCGCGCTTTCTACAAAGATAATCCTAATACTCTCGTTCTTTTCTTCTTTGTGTTTAAACTCCCATTACTTGATAGCATTCCAAAATTGCTCTTTTTAAGTAGCATTGCAAGTTCTCCACATACATGCTTCATGACTCCCTAGCTAGTATAGATATGTAAAGTAACACTCCACTAAACTTAATTACTTATATAGCTAGTATAAATAGTTAAATTAAGTATTAAACTTCATTAAGCATTGTATTGGGTGCTGGAATACCAAATGCTGGATATGGTCAATTTTGGAAGATTCTACAATTCTGGAAGATACATATTCTGGAAATAATTTCCAGAATATGGGCTGGACCCGTTTGGTTCACCCAGAAGATGACTGAGAAGATGCATAAATAATTTTAATTGTTTATTTCTTAATTTTTTTGAATATGGTGTGTATGTGTGTATGTACACACATGTGTGTATATACACATACATACACACATGTGTGTCTACACACATACACACATTTGTGTGTGTGTGTATATATATATATACACACACATACACACATATACACATATGTGCGTATAATATTACATACGCACGTGTGTGTGTGTATATACATGTGTGTGTGCATATATACACACACATGTCTATACACACATGTGTATATATACACACATGTATATACACACATGTATATATATACATGTGTCTATATATACATGTGTGTATATGTATATATACATGTGTATATATACACATATTTACACACACACACATATATATATACACACATGTATGTGTATATATATACACATGATGTATATATATACACATATATATATGTATATATACATACATGTATACACATGTGTGTGTATATACACACATATACACACATTTATGTATACATACACACCTATCATGTCACGGATTCGATGAGATATTACATTTTCTTTTGTAAAAATTGGAATTGGAATTTGAAATTCCAATTCCACCTATTTAGGTGGAAGATCGATATGCCCATTTTGGGGCAAAATTGGAATTTCATAATTCCAATTCCTTTTTTATTCATGGACCCAAACAAGGAATTTGGCATTACCAGAATTAGATAATGCCAATTCCAGTCTAATTCGAGCCCCAAAATAGATTGATTGTTGATAGGTGGTTATAAGAGTTAAGATATGTAGCCAAAGGACAACCAATCTACAATAAAGAGATGAACACCTATATCCAAGAGGTACAAAATATATAGCAACAAGAATAAAACATCTACAACTAATATGATTGCATCCTAGAAGATTAGGAATACAAGTTAACTATTTGTTTCTCGTAAATGAGTATTTCCATTAAAAACAATGACTCTTAGTATCAATTAATGGCAACACCTTTTTGTTGTATGAAATTTGTCTCTTACTTATGCATGCCTCTAAGATTAGGATCTCTATTTTAAAGTAGGAAAATTGTACTAACATTTTATTTCTAAATCTTTGTGTTGTGTTTTCCTTAAGAAGATTCATTTGCCTACTTAACAAGAAGCAGCTGATATGTATAGTAATGAATCCAACATTATTATCTAATTATTTTTATTTTTTATATTGGAAAAGAAGTAGTGTGAAGCAATAATATTTTTTTGTATTCCTCTTTCAAAGAAAGAAATCAAAATACACAAGCCTTGTAGATCTATTTTCCTGAAGTAATTTGAATGAAGATTTGACTATTGATTAATGATTATTCTATGGAGATGATATCATTACCCCAAGAAAGGGCCTACTTGGTAGTCTAACTTTTCACTCTACTATTTAAAATTGGTAATTACCATTCTGCATTTAATTGTTAATTAAGTAAATTCAATAATTCATTTTGCAATCAATTACAAAACTTCCATCTAAATTGCATCCACTCACAATCATAAATTTGTGGTATGAATTATAGAACAATTCTTTGATTCTCTCAGCTACTTTCTAGTTCAATGATTGTTTACTTTTTAGTTAAATAAATACTCATCTATATACGTTAATATTTTTTTAAAAATTTGAAAGTTTGTGGGATGTGGGCCCACTCACATATAAAGAAAAATATAGAAACCACAAAAAATGAAACCTTTAGGCTCAAAAATGGGGAGAAGAAAAAAGATATAGAGAAATACATAATGAGACACCTACAAAAGACCAACTCAACCACTCAAGAGACTGTCTTGATAAAACTATGCTAAAACACAAGGCGTCAACCTTTTTTTGGTTTTCACTTTCTCTTGTTGAGGAGCACTTGCATTGTCCACTGAGTGCCATCATCTATAGAATTCAATGCTTCTAGCCTGATTTTTTCTGCTTTGTGTTTTCTTCCCCTATGCTTGTTACTCTTGACTATGTTTGATTTTGAAAGCTCACTTGTTGTCTGAGATATGGTATGCATATCTAAGCAAGCCAAGACATCTACTTGATCAAAAAGATAATCATAACGGACTCTATAAGAGTCATCCAAAGTTCCTCATCAACTAAAGCCAAATTATTATCCTATTTATTTCTATTAAAATGATTGTGCTAATCAAGAGCATCCATAACCACAATAATGGTAGGGGCTACACTCTTAGAGTCTAGTCTATAAATTCCCCCATCTGGGGAAGTTGGAGTGTGATGAGCCATGAACATTACATGATTTCTCCACACAAAATCAAGATATGGACCGTTTTGTAGACCCATCTCTTGAGATCAAGGACACAAAAACTATTGAAAGATTTTTCTTGGTAACCAACAATATTGTGCTCGAGTTGATTGTACTTGGAGTAGTTCTCTAGAAGCCCAAGTTCATAATTAATATATTCAAACCAAGATCCATGAGTGGAATTTATTCAAACCATGTGAGATAATGACCTAAAAATATCAACTAGAGCACAAATTTTGAAGAATCATCTAGGAGCAAAGTGTCAACATGATTGATCAAAGATACAGCGAGTCCCAAATCTTGCATAACCAAATGAAAATTGTTGAGATACAACCATATCAGAATGGAGGAAACTTGAACATTTGCAAGGTCTACAAAAAGAGACCAATGATTGATAAATAAACTAGATTTGCAATAAAATCAAGGTCCATTCTACAAAAAATCTTGTAAATGTTAAAATTAAGAAAGACGATAATAAGAAAACCATGGTCCAACAACTCCACCTTAGGGTAATTTAAGTTACCCCAATTACTCTTGCACCAAGCAAAGAAATCATCCACTAAAGGTCATCTCCCCAAAGGTTTGAAAACTAGCACCTCTGAACCAATATTTGAAGAGACCTCCATTATGCAATCATTATAGATGTGGAAATCAATAAGCTCAGAGGTTAGATCCATGAAAGGATTCGAGTTCTTGCAAAGTTTAAAAATCTTCTTTCCAAGATCCACTAACCCTTCGGGAGAGAACCAAAGGAATGAAATCCCTTAGAAGGGGAGCCATCACATGCAGTTATGCCTAATATGAGGGGCTCTAAACCCTGACCCCTACACTCCACCCTAGCCGAGGATATTTCCTGTGATAAATCAAAAACATACTTTTCCCTTGCTTAGTGCTATCAATGCCTACCTCCACTCTTCCTCAAAACCTTGTCGCACCTTCCTTTTTCCCTCTTGCTATCCATTATGCCATGTTGCATGTTCGCTCTCGCCATTACTATCCAAAATATTTCTATATGTTTATATTAAGTGTAGGTGATACAATAAAAAGAATCAATTATAAATATGCACACTAATGAAACTAAAATTATAGATATCTAAATCACATTTCATTTTTTTCACAATAACATTTTATTATTTTTTTAGTAAATTGTTATAAAGTAACATATTAAAGGAAAGAAATCGAAGTCATCCATGCCCTCTTTTGATATGCACTTATGATCACACAAGGGCGGGCCTAAAGGTAAATCTTGATTGGCCTTTGTTTGTGGTCTGTTGGCATTTGGTTAGGAACTTTCTGTTTGTTCCCTTGGGTTGGGGAGGTGTTTTTTTCTCTTCCTCTCGTTGTTCAGGGTTCTGGGGTCCCTTCAAAACCAGCTTTTGTGGCCATATGTTGGCCTGTTTTATTTTTAGGTTCTGTCTCTCTTAGCTGGGCTTTATTTCTGATCTTTCACTTTGTTTCGGGTTTCAGGAACCCATCAAAACCTGCTTTCCTTAATCAAAAACATATTAAAAGAAAGTTATATTTATAAATAATAAATTCTATTTTATTTTTCTGCTTTGCATTGATTTAATATCTTCATGTACTAACTTTTTATTATTATAATTTTCTAATAAATTGTAATCAAATAACACAAGAGGAAGCGGTTGTGTCATGTTCCTGCCATAATGTTTTTGTATTAAAGTTGGAATTGTTGTAAATAGAAGTTATAATATTAAAATATTGACATCATCATATAATAATTTGGAATTCTTTAAATAATAATTGTAATAATACTATATAGTAAATTTTTTGACAACTAGTATTGAGGAAAGTTTAATCTTGAAGCATCTAAATTTAAATCTTAAAACATAATATGCTTTTCCTAAGTAAACAAAAGGCACATTGCATCTTGCTCATGTTAATCAGTAAAATCTATAACATACTGCTTAATTAAACAATATACATAATAATTTAACGATTTAGGCATGTAACAAAAACTAGATATGCATAGTACATGTTTTTAAAAAAAATGGAGTATGCAAAATCAAAATTAAAGCTCGATGTACAATATTTTTTTTATTGCTAAATTAAAATTAATTAATATATGTTATAATAATAAATACATAATTATAATATTTTTTTATTTTTTTTTTAAAAGGCAACGTGGGCTAGCCACTATATATAAATAATAAATATTCTGGTTCGAGGACTCAACTGGGAAAGAACCAGAGAAGAAAACCCAGTATCCTTGTCCAGTACATTACTTAGGAGTAGATTATGTACATCTACAACGATTCTACCATGACCTATAAGCTTCCAAGTGATTGACAGTACCAGCTTCCAATAGCGATTTCACTACATCATCCATGGACGGGCGGTAGCGTAGAAAAGTGATGGTGCAAAACAAGGCAAAACTTACTAGAAGCAGCATGAGTGGCACTGCACCACAAGGTATCCAGGTGACCAGAACAAGTAAAAGACCCATCCTCAAATTCAAGGGCGCTGTAAGCAAAAGAACCTGGAACACATGAAGCCATGTAACCAGTTGGCAATAATTTGTCATGGAGCAATGCAAATCCAAAATCATTAGAACAGAATGTTGAGGTGTTAGAAAACACTAAATAGATATCATTGTGCAGATAGTCACATCACTGCAGCACACAAAAACCAGATAGACCAGGGCTCCCACACCAGCAATGAAATCAGGTCTGGCACAAGCAATAACACCAGACCCAGCGCGGCAGATTGCTGGAGCAATTCCCTGAACTCAAAAAGCATAGCCACAAACAGAGGAAAGGCCCTGTCCCAATCCACAGTCAATACAGCATTCAATGTCAATGAAAATAGGCCCGGCATTAGCAGTAAGATCAGACCCTGCGCGGCATATACCAGGAGCATTTCCCTGATCTCAATAAGCTAAACCACCACAAACAGAAGAAAGGCCCTGCTCCGAACCACAGTCAACACAACAAACTATCCTGGAATTCAAACGCATTGCTGCAACTTACATAAAACATAGAAACTCTCTGAGATCACAAACTGCCATGAGACAAAATAATGACAATGATTAACCAGGAAAACAGAGCCTAGAATTGGCCCTAGGACTGATTGCAGTAAGGGACAGGACCATGAAGAGAGGAGAACAAATTTTGAGAAGCATGCTGGATTCACTCCTGACTAACTGGCAAGAAGGAGAGGCCACCCAAATGTTACTGAGAAAATATATGGAAGCTGTCCCTAATCCAGAGCTGGAGAAATTAACCATCATCTCGATGCTGTCAAGCCTTAACTGACTCACCATTAATAATTTCTGCCAAATATGGATGAGCATCGAGAATATTATCCACTTCAAGCTCCTACATAGAGATGTCATCGCAGCCTAAGTTTGAAAGGTAATCTACAGCTTGGTTTCCTTCCCGATAAATGTGCGAAAAGACACACTCTTGAAAAGAGTCAATCAACCTCCAAACTTGTTTAAAAATATAAGCTAGCTTTCAGTTATGCACTACTCTGCTAAAACAAGCATGGATTGTAATGAGGGAGTCACCTTCAACATGAACCCGGGTGAGATTAAGAGAAGCAGCAAGAACTTCAATAAAGTAGAACTTTTGGTCCACAGTTGAATTCATAACTTGTGGTCCATAGTTGAAATTTGGCTCTTGTTTTTGCACTTTGCTAATTTTTTACATTTAGCCATTAATTTTGAACCCTTCTAAACCAAAAAAAATTTGTAATATCTTCTACAGTGTCCAATAAAGACTACTCGGGGTTAAGTCTGCCATTCATCCAATTGACTATAAGGAGCGAGTCCCCTTCAATGATAATAGTCTGATCCCAATGGATAGGGCAAACTTTATGCCCCAAAGTAATACCAAACCTCAACTCTATTGTTTGTGGCTTCAATAACATTGCCAATATAGGCTAAAACTAACTTACCACAACTTGATCTGATTGTTCCTCCAGCTGCTGCCTTCTCCCCCGAGCTGCTCCATCAAAGTTTAATTTAAACCACCCTTGACATGAAACTTGTAAAATATATTATAATGTTATTTTATTAAGATTAATCACATCATAATAGATCTTACGTAATATTAAATCAATTATATAATATAACATATTATAAGAAATATTTTACAATTTTATTATTATAAAAAATAAAATGATTTCTTCTTTTTTTATTTCCAGCGGTCAAAATTTAAGTTATTATTAATTTTTAAAAGTTCTTTAGGGCTTGGTGGATGGATCGATTGTAGTTTCCTTCGATGATTAGGGCTTCTTCCATTGCTCTTCAATCAATTACATGGAGGGTTTTAGATGGTTGATGAGGTGCAGAAGTGGCCATATCTTCCCTCCATGATGGCCCAAAGGTGGGATAGTCTCTGTACTCTGGAAAGAATGCACATGGCAACGAAGTTTCAAGCTCAAAAACCTTGGAAGTGCGCAGGGATCTACACTAGGTTTTAGCAGTTGCAAAGTACGCTCTAGGAGCGTGGGTGTGTGGTCAAAGGTGGGGTGATCAAGGACCACATAATTTTAATGTTAGGGTTTCAATACCCACAAATTCCTTTATCTCTGAGTGCCATAGCCAAGCTGAGAGGCCAGGTGGGGTTGTGAAGCCTCGAACAAGCAAGGTCATCTCTATAGATCTAGAGGGCAAAGTGGAGGAGGAGATGACCCATATATTGTAATTTTTCAAAGCTTGGATTGATTGGACGATTTAGAGGTCTATGGCCAAACATGCATGATTTTAATGGTTGGATTTTTGAGCAATGGGAGCTATGTGCTAAAAATGTGTCTATGAGTCATTCCATTCAAGGTTGCTCAAGGATGAGGCCTCAAATATCGACTCATAGCTCCCTAGTCATGCAGTGCAAAGGTTTGTAATGGAGGCCCTCAGATTGACCTAGTTGTGCCCCTACAAGTACACCATGAAATGAGAGATTCAATGCATGAAAATGACAACTATTCTATATGATTGTAATGCATAAAAGGAAATTAATCTAAATGATAACAATGCATGATTATTATATGAAAGGAAATATGAATGCAATATTAATTATCAATGAAAGGAAACATGAATCTAATCTAACATGAATCTAATCTACATGAATAGCCATGGATGTAAGAAGAAGAAGAAGACAAGAAGATAGAAGTTGTAATATCCAAGCTTGAGTGCTCAAATCCTCCTCCAAAATTTCTCTCCAAACCTGCAGCATAACAATACCTAAAAATTCTATATGAGAATGAGAAGGAGAGGTTTCCTTATAAAGAAAAGTGAACGGTTGAAATTAAGGGGCAAAAAGAAATGAGCAATGGTTGAGATTAAATCTTGATTTATCCATGTGCTCATTAAAAGCAAAAAGCCCACCACTTAAAAAGATGTGATAAAAAAAGGAATTTTTATTTCATTTATTTCATCAAATAAAGTGCTTTAAGTGGAGATTTTTATTTATTTAATTAAAAGAGGGGTTTTCTTTATAATTAAATAAATTAGAAGAATTTTATTTAATTAAATGGGAGGAATTTAATTTAATTAAATAAGATGAATTTTATTTAATTAAAAGGGAGATTAAATCTTTTAATTAAATAAAAATGATCAAACCTTAGGAAATATTGAAATAATTGAATTAATTACAATT
>MU223102.1:628169-641690 GCA_018584345.1 Thuja plicata
TTTTTGTGTCTGTGTCTGAGAAGTGGCTAGTCAGAATTGTAAACAAGTCCTAGGTGAGCTAAATGGTCCAGCTAGGGAACTTGTAGGAGAGAGAGATAGAAGGAGAAGGTGCATGACTGACTGTATTCAGTCATTGAGAGAAAGATAAGGTGAAGAATGAGACATTTTTGGTGGGTAGGAAACCTAAGAGAGAGGGAGTATAGAAATCCTTCTAGTTAGGGTCTGTGAGTAACCCTAAGGGACTCAAGTGTGAGTCTAGAGGATCCTGAAGTGAATAGGATCCAAGGTAAGATTCCTAAAAGAGGGTAGGAGTCTAGGAGAGAAAGGTGACCTCCCCATTAGTTACTAAAACATATATCCATATAGTGCTACACATATCACTTTATTCTTGAGTAGCTTATGAGATTAGAGAAATTAGATTTCATCTTTTTTCTATCTTGGGAGTATGAATGTGCACTTCAAGCTTTAGTATGTCTTCATAAATGTAATAAGCTATGGTTGCTACACCTTTTCTTGATTTTCTTTTGGCAACTCTAGTAGATCAACTTCGCATGGAATCCACATACAATACAAAGTCTTATTGCAGACAAAACTTAATTGGTGGTAATTGTGACCTTTTAAACACAACCAATTATGTGCCAAATCCTTATTATTATTATTGGTATATCTTTAAGATTTATTGTTTAATTTAGTTCTTTTGGAATTTTTATATATTTATCCAAATAGAGAACTTAATACTAATTTAGAGTCCCTACTTGGGATGATAGAGAAAACTAAGATTCAAACACAAACATAGTCTTGGGGTTTCTCTTTAAATTACGAACCAGTGCACTTCTTTGGTACTAACTAATGGGAAAATGTGTTACATCCCTTATCTCAAACAACATACAATATCTACAATCTTATGCACATTGTACTAATAATAATGTGAGTATTTAATCTTATTTAATTATGAATTTTTGTGTGGTACAAACATCACATATGGACATATTTATATTTTTGGCTTTCAATATAAATTTTAGAGTATACAAACATTATCTATGATCACAACATGATTCCTTTCTATTTTCCCAATAAGTTTTGTAAAAAGGAAAGATTAAAATTTGATATCTAATAAGAAAAATCAAATAATTTCATGGATCTTAGATGTTTTTTTTTATGCATGCTTTATGTATATTTGTTTCTACCAATCTTGAAATATAAGAGATCTAGCATTACTAGGATATTGCAAATAGAAAATAACCAAGCTAATGAGTATCATTCAAATGTATTGCAGAAATCTCATTGGTTGTATATATACCTTACAAACATTTATGTCAATCTCTTTACAAAGATAAGCATCACAATTCTCTAAGAGTTGCAAGTAATCATATTGTTGGTCATCCACCCTATTTGCAAGTGGTTTACTTCACTTCTATTAACCTAAGTCATCATATTATTCTATATCATCCCCCATAAAGATATCATATATGAGCTAGGTATTGATTATATCATCCCCCATAATGATACCTGATATGAGCTGAGTATTGATTTTGAGCGGGCACAACTTGAAAGCGCATTGGATTCCTCAAGGCATGGGTTTTGCCAAGGGACATATCTTAGAAAACTTGGGGTGTACCCGAGCAGGTATCTAAATGCTTGGGGTATTTTTAGCACCATTTACTATTAATAAAAATCAATGAAATAGTTATAAGTGATTTGATCATATAAATAATTCTTTTGGAAGATAGCAAAATACTTGTACCTTTTCAAAAAATGGGACAAAGATTTTTGTGATGAATATTTATATGGAAAATTGTAGAATACATTTGTGTGACCTTAAGCAATAGTTCAAACTTAAAGCCACACACCCCCATAATTTCCATTTCGAGAATGATGACTTTTCATTTTTAACTTTGGAAACTATAAAAGAAAAATACTTTGAATTTCTTTTAAAAGAACTCTAGAATTCTAATTTTATGGTTATTTTGGTTTAATTTATGCATGTTATAGTTACTTTTGTTTATTTTGTTATTGTTTTACATCTTAGTATTTTTGTATTAATTTTTATTGAGAATCCAAAGCCACGAGTATGAAAAAAATTGAATATGTGCTCAAACCCTATCTGTACATGTGTTGAAAGTGGTGTACATATGCTAAAAGTGGTAATTTAGTTGTTGATTTTAAAGCAGTTTGGCTAGGAACTTCATTAGTATATATGAATGATTGTAGATTTTTTTTTTTTATGCACTTTAAGTATAATAGTAGTAGAAGGTCACATAGAAGATACTAATATAGATTACTGATGTGTAACATCTACTTTCATGTATTAGCAATGTAGAAAACTAAAAAAGTAGAATAGAGAAAAGAAGCATGTTTAGTAATGGGAACAATCCCAAATTAATAGTTAATGGCACCACTTATGTAACTGTATATTTCAAATTTCCCCCTTCCTTTATTTTTGAAAATCAGTGCCTACTTTGATTATATGTCCAGTATGCCCATTTTTTTCAAGATAATATTTTACTCGATTCAAATATTGATGGCATGTTCTTCTCCTAAAGTTCAAGACTTGCAACAACAACCAACATGAATACTCAAGGTAATGTTGTGGTTAAATAATTTAATGGTAGATCTTTTTTATGAGATTTGTGCAATAATATAGTTGTTTAGATTCTATTATATGATAGATCATGTGGGAAAATGTCAAAGATTTTTGTGTATATCCATTTATGCAAGTCTAATTTTAATTGAATAGACATGTTATATTCTCAATGACTTTTCTTCTTCCCTAAGGCCGCTTCACTACTTTGCAACAATTTTTGCATGTATCCTATTGATGCACCTCACCATGAGTTTCGTATCAATGCTTTGAATGTGTTGTTGTATGTTTAAGCTATTGAGTGAGTTGCATTAATGAAACTGTAATACCAATAGTATGTTCTTGTTGATTTTATCAAAAGGGATTCCACGTGCCCCATGCTACTCAAGTTAGAGTGTAATTTTTCATAATGCTTTCGACTAATAGACTTTCACTGTCTAGAGTGTTGTATTCCACTCACCTTTGCCTAGCAGCACACTACTTAGATTTCTCTCCCATAACCTCATTTTAACAGTCTTGGTTAATCCCATTTTGCTCACTGCTACAATAGGAATCATAGTGACATTAATAGAATTGTAATCCAAACAGATCTCAAAATAATTTCAACTTTTTGTTTGACATCATTTACTAATTAGCTAAATCTTGAAGGTTTTCTCATGCCGTGTTATTTTCTACATTTTTCCAAAGAGTTCTTGTAGTTGAGAGCAGGTTCTATTTCTTCTAGTGTTGCTATGCCTGATGTTGGTGATCTAGAAAAGAAGGTTGTTGAACTGTTTGGTCTTAGCTCAAAGTCTCATTATGTGTCATTTGTTGTCCTTTCACTACTTTACAAATGTAAATGTCAAATCATTGCAATTATCTAAATGCAAACTCCAGTATCCCTATTTTTGGCAAAAGGCGAGAACTCTAGCATACATGCAACACTAATTTAAAAAAAATATGATTTTTAAAATATTCACTAAAAATAAATGATATTATTTTATTAATTAAGATATATTTAATATTATTTGTCAAAAAAATTTAAAAGTATTATTATTATTATTATTTTAATTCTAAAGGATTAGCACTACCTTTCTTGTTTTTGATAGAAAAAAGCAGCAAGAGGGTGTTGGCCCGTGGAACAAAGGACTAGAAGCACATTAACAACATATTAATGGAACTAGTCAAAGCATGCATAACAAATTAACAGCATAGTCACCATATTACCTCTGCCTCTACCAAAAACATAAGTCTCAAAACGGAGCCACCGAATTAAACCAAAAAGCTTAAGACGACCAGTATCATAAAAAGTATCAGAATTAAGCCTCACAGGGCTACACAAAAATAAACAAAAACTACCAAAGTTACGAATAGAAAAATAGGGGAAATGAGGGCCTAGCCCAGCCAAAATTAACCAACACATGATCACCAGCGACTAGTTCATCCCACCCAGCTGTTTGGACAGCAGAGTCCTAGCCCACTCCTCTTGCAGAAACATGAATAGGTCTTTGTTGTCCTTGTTAGCTTCCATCTTGCCACCCGCTAGATTTTATTGCACATTATAGAGGGTCATAGCCGAAGCATGCATAACCTTTAGGGAAAATTTGTTAGTCCTCGTACAATGGTTCATCAAGTCCTGCATGTTCTTCTTAATCTCCCCAATGTCCTTGTCTAAGTTCAAGAACCTTCTTTTCAGGGTGCCGGTAAATTTATCTTTTTCCTCCATGGCCACTGTATGTGGCTTGTCCTTAGGTTCCTGAGTCGGGCTCAGGGCCGGGGTAGGGTTGATGGGGGTATCCATGGTTTGCTGAGGGTTAGGCAAAAAACTCATATAACCATCTGAGGAACCATTCTTAGAATTAGTGGAGTGGGATTCATTTTTAGACAGGGAGAGCTCTTTGGAGGCCATTTCCATCATCCTAATTTTACATTGCTCCTTGGCAATTCTATTTGACCTCCGGTGACCTGAGCCACTCAAATCCACCTCCAGATTAACCTGGCTCTCCATAATTTTTCTTTTTTTGGGCCTAAAGTCCGTCTCAGGGGTACTATCAGCCTCTTTCCCCTCAATGTACTCCACAGACTCAGAGACATATGACTCCTCCTAACCATCCTTCCTACTGGGAGGGTTTTTAACACTTTTTTTGTGGGTAGTATCTTTTTTATCGGCCATCACAAGCTCCTATTTGATACGGGTGGACTGGGAGGAGGAAAGGGTGGTCTTTTCTATTTTGGCTATGGGTTCCTCCTAGGGAAACATCTGGATAATCAGAGGGGGTTGGGGAGCCAGGCAGATAGCCTTATGAAACTCATAGAGGCAGAGGAGGAGGCCCTGATGAAGGATATCTCTATCATGGTTGGCTTGAATATCGAGGACATTGCTCTCAATGGAGTGCAGGAGATAGAAAGGAATGGAGATTAAATCTTTGTTCCTAATATGGTTCAGGAATAGAAAGTGGTAGTTGTAAAACACAGTGAGCTTACCTTCCAGCGTGAAGTACTTCATCACGATGAGACAAATTTTTGGCCAGAAATCTGGAAGCTCCTCCCTATTGAAACCCCCATGTTTTCTCACTGAAAGCTCACCATCCTTGAAAAATTGTTTGAGACTGGTAGGATCAGTAGTCTGACTGGTCTTTTTGTATTTCCTCCCCGCCATAGGGAGCCCCGTTGCCTTGGATATGACCTCTTCATTTAGCTGGAAGTGAATGCCCCCAACTGAAACACTCCTATTGTTCCAGGTTTTGATGAATTGCTTGGAGATTTGCTCGTCATGTCCACCTTTCATTCTTTCCATGAAACCCCAAATACCATTTTCTTTGCAGTAATGAGTCACCAATGGATAAGAAGTGAAAGTATCATCTATGTTATCAGGCTCAATGTGGAGAATGTTGCCTCCCATTTTGAGGGTCTGCTCTTCCTGTGCCAGAATATCTTTGAGGTCTAGGAGCCGAGCATTTTTGCAGGCCATAAAAAACCACTTGTAATCATAAACCCTTTCCAGTGAAAGCTTATACATAAAAATCTAGTCTTGATAATTTTGGAAATGGGGCTCTGTACCACCAAATCTAATGGATCTCCAGGTGCCATTAAAATAAATAATAGCATTAATATCAAGGATAGCCAAAAAAACCTTTTGATTCGGACAGCTCTTACTCCACACATTCAAAAAGTAATGATAATCCTTTATGGGAATTTGAGTTTTTCTTTTCATAATCGTGAAATTCACCCGAACACGCCAGCATGTGATCGAGTAAGTATCCATAATGAATATGACAGCCTGGCACATTTAAACTATAGTATTCATTTCTCCCATGATGAGTTGCTGAGTCACCAAAGTTAAGTCACTAATCACCCTCCAACTATTGAGTTTGATTTGTTTTAGGCCAATTACAGCCATTGAGTCGGCGACCGAATTCCCCTCCCTGTACGTGTGGCCTAAAGTCATGCTCTGGAAGCTGTTGAGAAGTTCACAGATTTCCAAAATGATAGGTCTAGCACACCACCCTACACTAGCACCACTATTGATGGCCTCAACAACCACTTTGGAATCCCCTTCAATTTCCAGCTGTCTGAGGTTCATTTGTTTCGCGAATTTGATCCCCGAGAGAAGGTTCGTTCCTTCCACCTGAGTGACAATGCAGTTATTTATAGGACCAGCATAAGCTAGCAGACAGGTTCCATTGTGATCTCTCATCACTCCTCCCCCTCCATGACCAAGGTTATTAATCACCCCATCAAAATTTAATTTGGTCCATCCTCTGGGAGGGGCATTCCAACTGGTAGTATTCCTAGCTATCCTTTTTGCATCATCAAACCTGGTGAACCCATCCCAGAGGTTCCAGTTGTCAGCAATTCTGGCTTCCCAGGCAGTAAGAGGATAGGCAGGGAGCTTCCAATTAGCCATTTTGGCATTCTCACATAGGAGTTTAGTTCCAATATGGAGACAGGTCTCAGGCTGATTACTATTCTCTCTGAAAATCATGTTGTTCCTTTCCTTCCAAATGCTCCAGCATATGTGAGGGGGAAGCATACGTGAGAGGATTTGGAGTAGGGGGTGATTGGAAGGGGATCTCCAATTGTTAAATTGATGAACTTCTTTGTCAAGTTCCCACAAGGTACCCAATTTTCTGATGATCCCTTTCCAGATGCTGGTGGCATATTCACAGTGGATGAAGAGGTGGTTTACTGTTTCTTTTTTCCTTCTTACATAGGACACATCTGTTGGCCATGGAGAAACCCCTTTTTATAAGATTATCTTGGGTCAGGACCTTACCATGCATTAGAGTCCACTAGAAGAAATTAATTTTTGGCGTTAGCAGGGGGATCCACACCAACTTCCAATCTTGTGGGTTACTCTCCTCCTTCAAAAGAAAATTGTACGCAGATTTAACAGAGAAATTACCTGCCTGGGTGGGGGCCCAGATAATAGAGTCACCATTCCCTGAAATTCTAACATTAGTCAGGTTATCCATGAGGTCCTTGGCCAAGATTTGCAGGTTCGGTCTGTCCCTTGTCCAATTAGGAATATCCACCCAGTCCCTACCATTGATGTAGTTGTAGGCTCTATTACCTAGGTTCGGTCTGAGACAGTCCATAAGGAGTTTGAATTTGTGGCCAAGGTTAGGTTGATTCATGATCCAGTGGTCATTCCAAAATCTGATGGATCTCCCATTTCCAATTTTCCAGAAAGCTCCTTTAGACAGCAGGGTCTTACATTTACATATGTTCATCCATAGTTTGGATCCACTGGAGAGGTTGATTTTGTGGAATGTCCTCCCGTAGGGATTTCCTTGGAGGTATTTAGCTTCCATTAATCTGCACTAATCTGCTTTCCCCTCTATGAGCTTCCATGCCACCTTCGTAGTAAGGGCCTTATTCATCAGACATATTTTCCTTAGGCCTAGTCCCCCCATTTTTTTTGGGAGGCAAACAGTGTCCCAATTGACAAGCGAAATCCGCCTCTTTTCTTCGGACCCCACCCACAGAAAGGTTCTCTGAATATTTTCTAGTTTATCGGCCATGTTGCTTCTGATTTTGAAAAGGGAAAGGAAGTAAACAGGGATCCCTTGGAGAGTGGAGGCCACCAGCTGAAGTTTGCCAGCGTTGCTTAAAACCTTTCCCTTCCAACTAGCCAGTTTCCTCTAGGTTCTTTCAAGGATGGAATTCCAAAAATATTGGGACACCTCTTTGACCATGAGGGGGAGGCCAAGGTAGGTAGAGGGGAGCGAAGCTGCCAGACAACCCAAAATTTGAAGCACCATATTTTGTAACTCCACAGGGGTATTGAAGAAGAACAGTCGGCTCTTTTGATAGTTAATACACTGTCCAGAAGCCCAAGCATAGCTTTCCAGAATTTGTTTCCATTGTCTGGCCTCAATCACAGAGGAATACCCAAAGAGGAAAGTGTCATCAACAAACTATTCCACCACCACCTGAGGGAGAGTAGAAGCCGATTTGATGCCTTTGATTCTTCCCGTAGCAGCCAGCATACATAGGTTCCTACTAAGCACATCAGCCACCATAATAAAGAGGTAGGGGAAGAGAGGGTCTCCCTGTCTAAGACCCTTCTCCGGGATAAAATAGCCACCAGGGGAGCCATTGACAAGAATAGAGAAGCTAACAGTTTGAGTACATTCTTATATAATTTGGATAACCTTCTCATTTTAAAGCCCATTTTAGCAAGGATTTTAAGCAGAAAAGACCAGTTAACTTTGTCATAAGCTTTAGAGATATCCAGTTTAAAAGCCATACCTGGAATTTTGCTTATGTCCATAGAATGGATAATTTCATGGGTGGCAATGGCCGCATCCAGGATTTGTCTACCCGGCACAAAACCTTTCTGAGTATTGCAGATGATTTTATCAAGAAGAGGCTTGATTCTGCCAATCAGGATTTTGGTAAGAATCTTGTAGAAGGTATTGCATAGGCTAATGGGTCTGAAATCCATCATAGTAGTAGGATTTTCATGCTTAGGGACCAGCACAATGTAAGTTTGGTTATGTTGTTTGAGGAGGCACCCAGTTCTAAAGAAGTCTCTGGCAGCTCTGGTAACATCAGTCCCCACGATTTCCCAGTATTCCTGAAAAAATGCCGGAGGGAAGCCGTCAGGTCCAGGGGCTTTGTAAGCTCCCATAGCAAAGACTGTCTTCTTGACCTCATTGTCAGAGACCCGCTTCGTAAGCATGTCATTATCACTAAGAGTAATAGCACTTTGAATATGGTCCAGGAGCTAATTTTGGATGTTGTTTGGACACGTAAGTTCTTTTTCAGAGTACAGTCCATTAAAGTAGTTAACCGCAGCCTGGTTAGTTTTATCCTTTTCCTTGACTTCGTTCCCTCCTTCATCGATAAGAGAAGAGATGGTATTTCTTCTTTTATGGATGCTGGCAGACCTATGGAAGAAGGCAGTGTTTCTATCCCCTTCAGCAAGCCACTAGATTCTGGATCTCTGCTTCTAGTAGATTTCCTCTTTTTTTAGGGTTTCCTGCCACTTGTGCCTAGTTAATTCCTACTCCACCTAAATCTGGGGCGGGTAGCTTCCAGACGCCAGTTGGGCCTGAAGAGAGTCCAAGGTTTTAGAGAGATCCAATTTCTCTTTGCGAAAGTCTCTGAAGTTGTGTTTGCTCCACCCTTTAACCTCCCTTCTAATGATTTCCAGCTTTTTTTCTATTCTGAACACAGCAGTAACCCTGATATTGGTCTTCCACCAGAACTTCACTTGATCTCTAAAAGATGGGTGAGAGCACCACATAATTTCAAATCTGAAGGGCGTCAGGCTAGCCTTCAGAGTGTCAAGCCAGCATAGCAAGAGGGGGTTATGATCTAAAGTAGTTCTAGGGAGGAAAGACAAGGAAGAATTCATGCAAAGGTTCCATGAAGAGGAGGCCAGGACCCGATCAAGCCTCACCTGGATTAGGTGGGCACCCTTCCTATTATTGGACCAAGTGAAGGGGTTTCCCTTCAGGGCGATGTCCAAAAGACCATTGGAAGATATAAAATCAGCCAGCTCCCCCATGCTATCTGAGTAATCCATAAGGCCACCACACTTTTATGAAGGATAAAGGGGGTTGTTGAAGTCCCTTGCCAGAAGGAAGTTTGTTGTACTGTCCTGATTCAGCCAATGGCCAAGATCAACCCACAGCGAAGCTCTACCAAACCTGGTGTTAGGTGCGTAGATATTGAAGGTGGTCCATTCAATTCCATTCTTCCTGAAGGTGACAACAAGAAAGTTAGGGGAGGAAGCAGCCAGCTGACCTATTATTCTATTAGGGTTCTAGAGCGTAGCAATACCACCAGACACACCCGCAGCTTTAAAGTAAAGGAAAGCAGCCCCCAGCCAAAGATAAGGCACCAGGGTAGTAAAATTACTAGCAGACATCTTAACCTCTTGTAAGAGTAGGACATCCAGCTTTAGGTCAAAAATGTAGTGTTTGACAGCATTTTGTTTCAGGGAGCTGTTCAAACCCCTCACATTCCAAGAGAGACAATTCATCTTTTATTTTTAAAATTGGATTCTAGGGTTTGTTGCCTACCTGCTGCAACATCCCTTGTGGACCCTCTCGATCTCCTTGCCCATTCTGAAGGCCTTCCTCTGGGTGTTTCCATACCTACATCAACCTTTTTGGAGTTGTTTTTCTTTTTCTGTGTTTTCCATTCCCCATCCTCATCCTCTGAACCATCAAGCAAGCTGGAGGGGTTCTTCTTCACAACCTTTGGTGGGGGTTTAGCGGCCATGTTTGGGGCTTCTAAATCGAGAGCAATCATAATGGCAGGCTGTTCCTCCTTAGTGGGATTAGTCCTCCTCCCCTCAGGGGGCGTCATGGGGGATGTTACTGGCGCCACCAAAGGCTGGGGACCAAGTTCCTTAGTAGACAGATCAGGAGCAGAGCACCCCATATCTAACTCCCACAAGGGGACGATCTCTCCTTCCTCAGGTGCTAAATCGTCCGAGTCTGTTTCAGTAGCACCAAGGGTGGCCTCAATTCTAGCTTTTCCTCTTCACCTAAGGAGGGAGGAACCTCAGTTGTTCCTTTGGGACGAGCCTCAGCTATTCATTTGTCCTTGTTCCCTTTTTTTCTCCTGACTTGGGGTCCTTGCAAGTATCACAAGTGTGGCCTCTACTATCGTAGTTCTGGCAGAAAAGGGTAGCATTTTCACACACCAGCGCTTGGGTCCATTTACCCAGTTTAGATTTCAAGATAACAAAGTTGCGTAGGATTTTATTCATAGAGACATTCACACTGAATCTAGCAAACACCAACCTAGATTTAGAGCAGGTCACCTGGTCCGCAGTGATGAAAGAACCAAAGGAGTCACCTATCCATCGAAAAACTTGCTCATCCCAATATTCAAGTGGGAGGCCAGGGAGACGGACCCAAACCAGGGTCGTTCTAGTTAGATCCATCGCTGGATTGAATCTAGGTTTCCATTTTGCAAGGGCCAGGAAGTGCTTTCCATAAACCCATGAGCCTGACAGCACACTGGACAGGTCCTCAAGAGTGGTAAACTTAAACAGGAAGAGTCCTCCCGGCATAGCAGAAACTAGAATAGAACCCTTGATCTTCCACTGGTTAGACACCCATTTCCTAACCATTTCTATGGTAGGTCGAAAGTTGAAGAATCGACCAGCCAAGGCTAGTTGAAAGTCAGCCATCATGCGATTCACCACTGAGTCCGGGAGTGATAGTTCAGCGCCTTCCTCAGTCTGGATGAAATCCACCAGAAGATCCACCAAAGATTGTTGAGCTTCTCCAACAAGGGCTCCTTTCTAGTTAGGTTTAGGAGACAACTGGGAATCAATCGATGAGGACGCTTTTTGAGATTCCTCCGTTGAGTCAAGCACTGGGATCGCGACAGAGGGAATCTGAGGTCCATCGGGGCCAGAAGGTGGGACAGCACGGGGGCAGTCTCGCCCCCAGGGGAGGCAGGCATGGGAGCCTGCAGTTTGAATTTCGAGCTTTGAGCGGGAAAGTTGCAGAGCAGAGCAAGTATGGGAGCCTGCAGTTTTGCACTACCTTTCTTGTTAAGATGAGAAGATTTAACAATTATAATTATAGAATATTTTAATATGAAAATATTTTTTTAATTATATTTATAAATTATTTTTATTGTTATTTTATTTTATTAAAAAAAATTCTTAAATTTTGGTTCATTTGTAAAAGTTAATCATTAATGATGCTATTATTTTTGTTGACATTTTACAATTCTTCTAAATAAATTGAGCATGTAATTTAATTACTTATAAAAGTGATCATACATCATAAAAGAAATATATCTATAATCTAATTTCTAATCTACGTTCACATGAAGGAAGTATTTGTTTAGATTGCTTATTTATAGTTTGAACTACAAAGTGATGTCGTGGGGTGCAATATAGTTTTCTAGAACCTTTGGGGTTATTAAAATACTTTCAAAGACTCACATTGTTGAAATATTCATCTTGATCCACAAGGTTATCATCATTGTGATATTTTTTATGGCCTATAATTTTATCATCACTATCATTGTCAAGGAATTATTAGACCAGTCAAGATAAGGATTCTTGGTTTCCTACTTGGATTGGGTTAGGATTTCTTAATTATTTGACTTAATTTAGTCATGTATTTCACACAAACAAAAAGATAATGGAGACTTGAGAATACCCTATTTGTTTAAGTGAGAGTGTTTAGTTATGTAGGCCTACATATACAATTTATGTCATAAATACTATGACCTATTTATCTCAAGGCACTAACCACTTTTAATTCACAAGATCGCACTAAGGTGTGACAGGAGAACATAAATAGCCCACTCGTCTATTCTTAGAAGTACATGGTATGGACCATTTACTTGTGCATTAGAAAGACCAAATGATCTAAGCAAGTGTGTACAAGTTCAATTAGGAAAGTACTATATCGACTTAATGGTAAAAAAACCAAAGTCCATGAAATTAGGGATGTTTATAACATATGTGTTCTTTAGAACATGTGACTTGAAGTCAACAATTGGTGATGAAAATCAAGCCAAGGAAAGAGAAGTGTTTTATTATTATATAGTCTAGTAGAACATGTGACTTCAAGTCAACAATTGGTGATGAAATTCAAGCCAACCAAAGAGAAGTGTTTTATTATTATATATTCTATTAGAAGATGTGACTTAAAACACTTTGGCTCGTTCAGGTCACTTTGTTACCTCTCTAACAAATCTGTCGACGTTGCAGTGAGAAGAACCGCCTTCCATCTTCGCCTTTCTCGCCGACTCTTTCCATTGGACTGCATTCTTTCTCAGCTCTGCTCCCTCCTCGCTGCAAATCACCCTCCTCACGCATCTCTCTATCTCATCCCCCTCAAACCTCACTTCATCATCATTAGCCTGGCTGCGCAGCAATTTCACGCCCATCTTCCACACCTCCACCATAAATTTGCAATTTGTGGGCTGGTCGAACCGCAGATCGCAGCCCAGCAGCGGAACGCCTGAACTCAGTGCTTCCAACGTTGAATTCCACCCGCAGTGAGACATAAAACCCCCCACAGACGGGTGATTCAACACTTTGAGCTGAGGACTCCACTTCACAATCAACCCCCGATCTCCCATCTCCTCTGCAAATCCTTCCCCAAAATTTTCCCACACCGTTGTCTGCCCCGCTGCGGGACGGATTGCCCACAAAAAATTCTGCCCACTCCTCTGCAATCCTCGCCCTATTTCCCGGACTTGCTGTGTACTAATGGTGGCTATGCTACCGAATGAAACATACACAACAGAGTTAGCAGGCTTTGAGTCGAGCCATTCCATACACTCCTCCGTCTCTTCTTCCCACGGGCTGCCCCCGAATTCTGTGTCTTTGCTATTTTTTCTGTCCAGAAAGGCGGAGGGAATGAGCGGACCGACTGTACAGACCGGAACATTTGCTTCCCTCAGGTAATTGATTGCTTTACTTTCGAGCTCATCGAACGTGTTCAAAATCACCCACGACGCGCCGT
>MU223102.1:666580-688763 GCA_018584345.1 Thuja plicata
TTTTTTATAATGTGGGTATGTATATATATACACATGTGTGTATATATACGTGTGTGTATATATACACACACATGTGTGTATATACACACATGTGTATATACACATGTGTATATACATGTGTGTATATACACACACATGTGTATATATGTGTATACATGTGTATATATACATGTGTGTATATACACATGTGTATATACACGTGTGTGTATATACACACATGTGTATATACACGTGTGTGTATATACACATGTATATGTGTGTGTATGTGTATGTGTATATATGTACACAAGTTAAAAATACATATTCAAATTAATTAAAAAAATAAAAAAATAATCCTTATTCCAATTTTACAATATGGGATCCAAACAGAGAATAGCTTATTCCAACTTTCATTTTTAGAATTAATTAATTCGAGAATAGGCCCTTATTCTGGAATAGGCCTATTCTGGATAAGTTAATGCCATGCACCAAACGGGCCCTAAAGGTGTCAATAGTAGATCATTTATATACCAATAATTGATTATTTTTTATCTTTTTGGATCTATGATTGGCTCATTTGCGCACCACTACTGAAGATTTCTGAACCAAAACTGAAATATTTGTCCACAAATACTAGTAATTTGTGACGATTTGAATGAGTGGTTAGTGGTACAATAGGGGTCAAGTATATTCCTCTATGTATTGAAATGGTATTTAGTAAATGACCTATACATAAAAAGAGAATAAATGCTAGTTATTAGGGCAGGGACTAATCCAATTAATCTTAGCTTTGTAAACTGTGCATAATGTTTATCTTATGCTCTGTGAGGATTTTTCTATTCAAATGAATTTTTTCATGGTTTTTTTCTTTTTCTAATTAGCACTTGATATTTTTGTCAGTGACTTTTTGTTATCTATTTAACAATTCTTCTTGCACAAATAGAAAATGAAGAGAATAAAACTTTTTATGGGTTTCTATTATTTTTCCACTATGTCCGTGTCTTTTGCTAGGGTTGTCCTTAATCCCTTTCATCTTGAGGATTGTGAGAAAAACTTATGCAACGCTAGTTAAAGCCACCAGGAACAAGAAAGTCAACAAGTATTCGTTGAGCATGCACTTAGAGAAGACATTCATGAGAGTAAGTATGCTTGTGTCTACCTTAAAGTTTTTTTGTCATTGCCCACTACTCCATCTAGCGTTCTGTCTGTGTTACACTTGCTCTAGCTATTTTGACTCATAGTATTAACAAATATATTCAACTATTATAAATGGAAGACAAAACCATAAGCAATGGCACGACATGGAAAACAAAATATATTGAAAAAAATTGCTAGTAGTTTTTTTAATGTACAGCAGTGATGGAAAATATGGTTTTCTTTATTTAGATGGCATCTCTTTGTTTGTTGCTTCGTGTTTCCTCCTTCACATTCAAGGTCATATTTTTGCATATTTTGTTGCTTGGTGTTTCCTCCTTCACATTCAAGGTTGTATTTTTGCATCTTTATTGGTAGCATGCATTTAAAATATGCAATAATCTAGGATATGCGTAAAATGTATTTGTTTATTCTTGAAAGGGATTTATAAACTTTGCAAAAAAATGGAGATGCTTCTACGGTAGATCATCAAAGCTATTTCAAAACCCCTCGTATGTGGACATGCATTGTATTTGACATCAATGCCTATTAGCACAATTGCAACCAGGCCTTGCAATACTATATATCAATACCAAATATTTAGCATCACACATTTTACCCAAAACTCTATTGTGATAATGTTGCTTGGATTAGGGTTCTATTTTGTGAGTATGATTTCTTTAATTCTTTGACTTATAATCTAAATATGTAATCATGAAATCATTGCCAATTATGATTTTGTATACCCAAATCATTCCTGGGTCAAATTAGATTAAACAACAATGTTTTAGTTTTGTTTCTATTGAATCAGGGATACAAATATGTACCTAATGATGTCTTTAAGAGAATACAAGTATTTAGCTCAAAGGAAATTTGTGAAGAATTTGTACTTTTTTTATAAACAAAATTGCCCACTAACTTAAGTTGACTATCGAATTCTAGTTTCTATGGAGAACTAGACAATGTTGCATTGAAAGTTACTTCCCAAAGATAAAGATCTAGCTTTTTGAATTTTTACTTGGGTTACTAAAACATATATCCATACAGTGCTACACATATCACTTTATTCATGAGTAGCTTATGAGATTTAGAGAAATTAGAATTCATATTTTTTCTATCTTGAGAGTAGGAATGTGCACTTCAAGCTTTAGTATGTCTTCATAAATGCACTAAGTGAGTGTTGCTACACCTTTTCTTGATTTTATTTTGGCAACTCTAGTAGATCAGCTTGGCATGGAATCCATATACAATACAAAGTCTTATTGCTGACAAAACTTGGTTGGTGGTAATTGTAGCCTTTAAACACAACCAATTATGTGTCAGATTCATATTATTATTAGTGTAGCTTTAAGATTTATTTTTTTATTTAGTTATTTTGGCATTTCTATATGCTTATCCAAATAGAGAACTTAATACTAATTTAGAGTCCCTACCTGGGATGAAAGAGAAAACTAAAATTCAAACATCGACATAGTCTTGATGTTTCTCTATAAATTATGAACCAGTGCACTTCTTTGGTACTAACTAATGGGAAAATATGTTTCATCCCTTATCTCAAACAACACACAATATATGCAATCTTATGCACATTGTACTAAGAATAATGTGAGTATTTAAACTTATTTCATTACAATTTTTTGTGTGGTACAAACATCACATATGGACACATTTGTAATTTTGGCTCTCAATATGAATTTTAGACTATACAAACATGCTCTATGATTACAACATGCTTCCTTTCTAGTTTCCCAATCTGTTTTGTAAAAGGAAAGGTTAGAATTTTATATCTAATAAGATTAATCAAATAATTTCATGGATCTTAGTTGTTTATTTATTTTTATGCATGCTTTATGTATATTTGTTTTTCTACCAATCTTGAAATATAAGAGATCTAGTATTACTAGGATATTGCAAAGAGAAAATAACCAAGCTTAATGAGTATCATTCAAATGTATTGCAGATATATAATTGGTTGTATATATACCTTGCAAACATCTGCATCAATCGATTTACAAAGATAAGCATCACAATTCTCTAAGAGTTGCAAGTAATCATATTGTTGGCCATCCACCCTATTTGCAAGTAGTTTACTTCACTACTATTAACCTAAGTCATTATATTCTTCTATATCATCCCCCATTATGATACCTTATATGAGCTGAGTATTGATTTTGAGTAGGCACAACTTGAAAGTGCATCAGGTTCCTCAAGGCATGGGGTTTTGCCAAGGGACATATCTTAGCAAACTTGGGGTGTTCCTGAGAAGGTCTATATATGCTTGGGGTGTTTCCAAGCCATGCTTGGGGCATTTTTAGCACATTTACCATTTATAAAAATCAATGAAATAGTTAAAGTGATTTGATCATATAAATTAATCTTTTGGAAGACAACAAAATACTTGATGCCTTTTTCAAAAAATGGGACAAAGATATTTTGTGATGAATATTTATATGGCAGATTGAAGAATGCATCTGTGTGATCCTAAGAAATATTTCAAACTTAAAGCCACACAACCCCATAATTTCCATTTTGATAATGATGACTTTTCATTTTTAACTTGGGAAACTATAAAAGAAAAATACTTTGAATTTCTTTTAAAAGAACTCTAGAATTCTAACTTTATGGTTATTTTGGTTTAATATATGTATGTTATAGTTAATTTTGTTTATTTGGTTATTCTTTTACATTTTGGTATTTTTATATTATTTTTTGTTAGAATCCCAAGGCACGAGAACGAAAAAAAAAAAGTGAGCATGTGCTCAAACCCTATATCTCTACATGTGTTGAAAGTGGTGTACCTATTCTCAAAGTGGTAATTTAGTTGTTGATTTTAAAGCTTGGTTAGGAACTTCATTAGTATATATGCATGATTGTAGATTTATTTATTTTTTATGCACTTAAAGTATAATAGTAGTGGAAGGTCACATAGAAGATACTAATATAGATTACTGATATGTAACGTCTACTTTCATGTATTAACAATGTAGAAAACTAAAAAAAATAGAATAGAGAAAACAAGCATGTTTAGTAATGGGAACAATCCCAAATTAATAGTTAATGACACCACTTATTGAACAATGTATTTCAAATTTCCTCCTTCCTTTATTTTTGAAAATCAGTGCCTACTTTGATTATATGTCTAATATATCCATTTTTTTCCAAGATAATATTTTACTTGATTCAAATACTGATGGCATGTTGTTATCCTAAAGTTCAAGACTTGCAACAACATCCAACATGAATAATCAAGGTAATTTTGTGGTTAAATAATTTAGTGGTAGATCTTTTTTATGAGATTTGTGCAATAATATAGTTGTATAGATTCTATTATATGATAGATTATGTGGGAAAATGTAAAATATTTTTGTGTATATCCATTATACATGTCTAATTTTATTTGAATAGACATGTCATGTTCTCAATGACTTTTATTCTTCCCTAATCCCTCTTCACTACTTTTCAACAATTCTTGCATCTATCATATTGATGCACCTCAACATGAGTTTTGTATTGATGTTTTAAATGTGTTGTTGTAAGTTTAAGATCTGATGAGTGAGTTGCATTAATGAAACTATAATACCAATAGTATGTCCTTGTTGGTTCAGAATGGATTCCACATGCCCCATGCTACTCAATTTAGTGCGTAAGTTGTCATAATGCTTTCGACTACTAGACTTTCACCGTCTAGAGTGTTGTATTCCACTAACCTTTGCCTAGATGCATGACACTTAGATTGCTCTCCCACAACCACATTTTAACGGTCTAGGTTGATCCCATTTTGCTCACTTCTACAACAAGAATCATAGTGACAATAATGGAATTGTAATCCAAACATCTCTTAAAATAATTTCAACTTTTTATTTGACATCATTTACTAATTAGCTAAATATTGAAGGTCTACTCATGCCATGTTATTTTCTACATTTTTCCAAAGAATTTTTGTAGTTGAGAGTAGGTTTTATTTCTTCTAATGTTGCTATGCCTGATGTTGATGATCTCTCAAAGTAGGTTGTTAAAGTAAATAATCTTACCTCAAACGTCTCATTCTGTGTCATTTATTGGCTTTTCACTACTTTACAAATGTAAATGTTACAACATTGCAATAATCTAAATGCAAAATCCAGTATCCCTATTTTTGGCAGAAGGCGGGAACTCTAGCTACATGGCAACACTAATTAACAAAATATAATTTCTAAAATATTCACTAAAAATAAATGATATTCTTTTATTTATTAAAATTTATTTAATATTATTTTTTAAATAATTTTTGAAGTATGATTATTATTTATTTTATTTTAATTCAAAAGGATTATCGCTACTTTTCTTCTTAAGATAAGATAATTTAACAATTATAATTATAGAATATTTTAATATGAAAATATTTTTTTATTATATTTATAAATCATTTTTATTATAATTTAATTTTATTAAAAAATATATTCTTAAATTTTGGTTCATTTTTATAAATTAATCTTTAATGATGCTATTATTTTTGTTGACATTTTACTATTTAATATGCTTCTAAATAAACTGAGCATGTAATATAATTACTTATAAAAGTGATCAAACTTCATAAAAGAAATATATCTATAATCTAATTGCTAATCTATGTTCACATAAAGGAAGTATTTGTTTAGGTTACTTATTTAGTTTAAACTACAAAGTGATGTAGTGGGGTGTAATATAGTTTGCTAGAACCTTTGGGGTTATTAAAATACTTTCAAAGACTCACATTGTTGAAATATTCATCTTGATCCACAAGGTTATCATCATCGTTATATTTTTCATGACCTATAATTTTATCATCATAATCATTGTAAAGGGATGATTAGACCAGTCAAGATAAGGATTCCTTGTTTCCTAGTTGGATTGGGTTAGGATTTCTTAATTATTTGACTTAATTTTAACATGTATTTTGCACAAAGAAAAAGAGAATGGAGACTTGAGAATACCCTATCTATTTAAGTGGGAGTGTTTAGTTCTATAGGCCTACAAATACAATTTGATGTCATAAATACTATGACCTATTTATCTCAAGGCACCAACCACTTTTGACTAACAAGATCACACTAGGGTGTGAGAGGAGAACATAAATAGCCCACTCATCTATTCTTAGAAGTATGGTAAGGACCATTTACTTGTGCATTAGAAAGACCAAATGATCTAAGCAAGCGTGTACAAGTTCAACTAGGAAAGTACTATATGGACTTAATGGTAAAAAAAACCAAAGTCCATGAAATTAGGGATGTTCATAACATATGGGATCTTTATAACATATGTGATCTTTAGAACATGTGACTTCAAGTCAACAATTGGTGATGAAATTCAAGCCAAGAAAAGCGAAGTGTTTTATTATTATATAGTATATTAGAACATGTGACTTCAAGTCAACAATTGGTTATGAAAATCAAGCCAAGGAAAGAGAAGTGTTTTATTATTATTGGCGTTTCTTTGCTAATCAAATGACGTTGTGTGTGGTGGAGGAGATGAGGTCTTTTATACTTTAATCACATTGACTGGGACGATCTTAATAGCAGTTCTCATAACGGAGAATATTTTTAACACAAACAAAGCTCGGAATGGATGCAATCTATAGCCTAGTTATAGAATAGCTTATCTTTCAGAATCCGGACGCTTACATTGCTTGCTAGTTTGTTTAGATTTTGTCTTCTGATTCAGGAGTCTGGAGACGTTGTCCAATCTTTTTCTTGTTTGCGATTGGGGTACACCAACGTAATTCCAGCATCTAATTTACTCTTTCAAAGTTCTATAATAGATTGCAGTTTAAAATTTCCACGATTATGGGCTTTCCAATCTGAGCATCCAAATTAAGAAAATCCCGCAGTCTTGAAACATTGCACATCTCTTTTAAGAATTTAAAGTTAGTTACAGGGTGGTGGGAGATGTTTGATATTTGAAAAGAATCACAAAATATGTATATTGTTCATTGCAATTTCGATAGAAAAATCATACTCCGTGTTTATTTTAAAGTCGATGTTGCTATTGGTAACCTAGTATGATCTTAAAAAGAATTATAGAATTATTAAAATTAAATAAATAAAAAATTAGTATCATTCGTATAAATATAAATTATCGATGAAAATAGAATTTGAATTATTTATAATTATTAGTTTTATATAAGATTTTGAAAATAAATTCTATTTATTAAATAGAAATATTTTATGAAAACATATTAATTAATAAAAATTTATTCAAAATATTTAATATTTATTGGTTATCTTAATTGTCAAGTTTAGTTATTTCAAAAATTCAACAATAATAAAGGTAAAAACAAATCTTAAATTGATAATGTTAGCTTTAATATTTTAATTTTAGCTAGGTGATATATTCACTCTAAAATTTCGCACGATGTCATTAATATTGATACTCTCCCATAATATTATAACATTCATGGCTTCATTGTCATCTCTTGTAACACTTGTCGTTAGACTTATCACTTTAGCAGATGAAAATTTATAATTAGCACAATTCTCTATTCTACATTCCACCCACATCAAAAATCTAAATCTGATATAAAATATAAATAGCTTCTAAGATAACGTTAAGGTATACCTTGTTGGCCAACTTCTGGTCCCCCAAATTTAAATTTTAAAATTAAGTTCTTCCCCTATTTATGACCATCAAAACTAAAATTTGTGCCCTCCCTTAATGATTTCTCTCATAACCTTTTGTGAAGATGATGGTTAAAGCATTAAAATACTGAAATTTGTTTTGTTACATTGTTTGTCAAATTATATCTAATGTATCCAAATTACACCTACCTTTGCATGTGGCACCTTTGCGTGGAGCAACAACTTTTCAGATAGCGTAGGCATTTTTTATATAATGGGATTCAGAAGCTCGTATTGTCCATCAACAGTGCATAGTGCAAGGGAGACAATGGACGACCATTGCATAATTTCCAACCACTGATTTAGATTTTCCAGCTGCAGATTGAAAGTTTGATTCTGCGATACCAGAAAAACTCCTCCGTTGTCTACATGATTCAACTCAGTTGCCGAGAAATCTACTTCGATGGAGTCTACATTAAACATCCATTTGGATACATCACGAAAACTAGAAGAATAAACACAATCAGCTTCACCTTTGTGTTTCCCCTTCTCTGGGAATCCATTATTACAATCCTCACCTGCACAACCCACTCACCATTCTATACATACTCTTGAGAGGCTTCAATGTTTTGCAACATTTACGTGTGAGATCAATTCTTCATCTATCCCCAATGATAAAAGTTTGTAAAGCCTTATGAAAAAAATATTTTTTGTGCATATCGTGCGATCTTTGAATTCCGTGAGATAACATATTTTTGAGGTATTAAGACAAATAGTTCCCACAACTTGTCTATGTTTCCACTTTTTGCATATATCAAGGCAGGCACAACTATGACATCTAAGAAAAGTCCCCCTTCCTTTATAATATAGAGTGAGAGGACAAGAGAAAATCATATAGAGAGACAGAAATAGATCAAGAGGTAAAGATAGAAAGAGATCTAGGGAGATACAGAGGAAGAGATATAAAGCAATATAGATGGTGAGATATATCGATAGACAAATATAGAGATATAGAGAGGATGAGAGGGATAGATGAACAATGGGACAAATACTTAAATTACCTTCCATATCTCTACGGCATACCCATTGCAAACTAAGGTGTGATTGTTAGTTTTATTTTTGTCAAGAAATAGAGTACATATCAACTATGAAATAGACTCAAACCCTAAACCTTTGTTTCTCCATGCAATTCACACATGGCACTTTTAGGGGTTTCCATGGCGGGATTGTGAATAATCTCTAGGGGGCAGCATGGACATCGAGAATCTTGAGCAATTTTGTCAGGAAATATCTCATCTCATTTTCCCTTGTACTAATTCCTATTTTTCTTTATCCAATCCAGACGACACCATTATTGGATCATCCTCGGCACTTAGTAGTATCGAGTTCAAATCCCAGAATGGTCATGTTATGTCTGTCTCTTCTTTCAATTATGATACGATTTATTAGGAAATAGAACTGCAATTTAAGCCAAATTGAAGATCACACGAGCAGATGGCGGAAAAAGAAACAGAGAGAAGCAGAGGGTGAATGTTTGCAGAGCCCGCCAAGCCTATAAGTGCGCGACAACCTTGGCTGCAGATTGCGCCACCATTTTTTGTTGCCCCTATGTGATTTATCTCTATATGTTTGTGTTGAAGAGAAATTGATTTCCTTGAGCATTGTAGAACACGACTACTGAGCAACCAAGTAGAGTTGTCTTGGAGATGCTTCTGTATTGACCTTTTTCTCTTATCTGGAAAACTCAGATATCCATTGGCCCACATGGAGGCTCTCTCTCTCTCTCTCTCTCTCTCTCTCTCTCTCTCTATGCACATATAAATGTGCACATGCAGCTCTAGATTTCTCCTTGCCCAACCTTGGCATCATCTCATTCCCATTTATAGACTTCTAATGTTTCATATCACCAAAAAGAACTTTTGTAAACTTGTTTTTAAGGTTTTTGATATGACAATGAGCTACTTTGAATATCTCCTCTACTACAACATGTCCTTGGGTATCTTTTTTTTGCTCCATGTTAAGAACCAACAAAATTATAGTAAACATGAGTCAACAATAACCAAACACTACAACTCTAATCACAATCATGAATTCTATTTTCTACTAAAATAAATCAAATGAGCACCAAATGCCAATAATCCATACTGGAATTATTTTCTAGAAAGAAGAAATACATCGTCCAAAAAGGAATGTATGCCCTACAAATGTCCAAACATGAGTCAACAATAACCAAACACTACGACTCTAATCAAAATCATGAATTCTATTTTCTACTAAAATAAATCAAATGAGCACCAAATGCCAATAATTCATACTTGAATTATTTTCTACAAAGAAGAAATACATTGTCTAAAAAGGAATGTATGCCCTACAAATGTCCAGTGTGGCCACTTGATTTTATTCTTTTCTCAACCTTTAATGCTTGAAATTCTCCAGGAAGTAAAACTTAGTACCCACGGGCGTGGCCTTTCTTGCCTCAACCTGTGATTACTTGCTCATGTTTTCCCCTGATCAAGAAAATTAATATTACCTCCTCCTTACATATTTATGCACACTTAAGCAGAAAATTATATATAGTAAATAGAACCATCTGTACAATGTTTGCCTCCAAACCATTTAGTCTTTGCCACTTATAAGGGTCCACATGGAGATCTAGTAACATGACATGCATACAAAACATTGTCTATTCATAGAAATGCAGTAAACTATCAAGCTATTTAGGAATCTCTCGGGAAGATTTAGATAATGCTTTCATAGTTTTCCATTACCACTATCTGTATTGAATGTGTTCCATAATAATATCAGTACCTATGACATATCAGGTGTCATGATGAATAATTCTGCAATCTAATCACCACGCGCAACCCTACAAACTCTTCATTCTTATTTAAATTGTGTTTGATAGATATTGATTCATGCTTGACATCGGGACTTCAGGAGACCTTCACTGATGTAGGTCGTGGGCATGTTTGGAGAAGGCCGATGGAGTAGATGAGTGAAGCTGTGGAATTTATGATACTCCAATCAAATCATTTTTCTCAAGTTTGAGTTCTAGGAGATGAAAAGATGTATTCCCTGCATATGATCTTTCGAATAGTATTTCATTGGCTCCATCCATCATGCTTGGTCTAAAATCTAACATATGAGATGGTGTTTTTTGGGGCAAAGGATGACTTTTGAATGTGCGACCTCTTAAAACTTTCCATTACATTGTCTCATGACAAATGACTAAAGTAGAAAAGGATGTAGCTCGAACCTATTCTCAACCTTCTTTTATGATGCTTTGATCTGTGTCTGTGTGGTCTTTGTACTTTAAACCATTGAAACATTTTACCTTTTGACCTTTGAATTTGAAATTGAACTTTCAAACCTTTTGACCTTGAACTTTCGTAAAGGTTCAATTTCAATGGTTCAACACTTTTCTCCTTACAGATTTGAATGTTGGACATTTGAACTTTGAACCTAGGCAATTTGGACTTCTCAACTCATGGTGTTAAACATGCACCTTTGAACTTGTTGAACCTTGAACTTTTAACCAAAAATAGGTACGATGGTTCAAGCTCAATCTTTGTTAACCTAAACCTTTGAACCATGATTCTGAACTGTTGAACTTTCTGAACTTTGAACCTTGAACTAGCATAAAGGTTCAAGCTCAATGGTTCAACACTTTACTCCTTGCAGATTTGAAAGTTGAACATTTGAACTTTGAACCTAGGCAATCTGGACTTCTAAACTGGACAGTTTAACATTATTTAAACTACCACTTCTTATAAACATCATCTTCACAAAAGGTTATGAAATAAATCATTAAGGGAGGGCACAAATTTTAATTTTAATGGTCATAAATAGGGGAAGAACTTAATTTCAAAAATTTAAATTTGGGGGACCATAAGTGGGCCAACAAGGTATACCTCAACATTATCTTAGAAAGCTCTAACATAAATAAATGTTATAATCTTCTCTTATTATGGTTCTTTTTCTGATATTTGTTATACACTGCCTTATATAATGTAAAACTTCATTTACAGTTTTCACTAAAACACCTATCGGCAATTCCCTTGCAACTCCATTGGGTGCAAGTGCTAGTTATTATATAGTCTATTAGAACATGTGACTTAAAACACTTTGGCTCATTCACGTCACTTTGTTACCTCTCTAAAAAATCTATCAACGTTGCAGTGAGAAGAACTGCCTTCCATCTTCGCCTTTTTTGCAGACTCTTTCCATTGGACTATATTCTTTCTCAGCTCTTCTCCCTCCTCCCTGCAATTCACCCTCCTTACACATCTCTCAATCTCATCCCCCTCAAACCTCACTTCATCATCATTAGTTTGACTGTGCCAAAATTTCATGCCCATCTTCCACACCTCCACCACAAATTTGCAATTATGGGCTGGTCGAACTGGAGATCGCAGCCCAGTAATGGAACGTCTAAACTCGGCACTTCCTATTGAGAAGTGAAGGCCAACAGTCATTGTGACTCTTCGTTTCTCAGACTCTTCTTTATGTAATATTATTGGAGCCTTTATATATGTTTCTCCTGCTCATTTGTAATCAGTCTTTTAGTTATTAATACAATACTCTACAGTCTGGACGTAACCACAATTTGTGGTGAACCAGGATAAATATGGTGTTACATATTTTTTTGTTATACCGTGTGTCTACTATTTATTTATTTGCATTCTATTCCTTTCAATTGGTATCAGAGCACAGGTTGTACAAATTGGAAATTGGGGTTGAATTTCCATAAAGATGTAGGATACGAAAGTGGAGAAATTTGCAGGTAAGAACTTCAACCTGTGGAAAGTGCATATGCGTTCCTTGCTGATCAAGCAAGAATTATCTATCACGCTGGAAGGAAAAAATAAGAAACCAGCTACGATGTCAGATGAAGATTGGAATAAAATAGATGACAAAGCGATGGCATCAATCTTTCTTTTGCTATTGCAAAATGTCTTGTTCAATGGCTTGAATGAAAAGACAATAAAAGAAATTTGGGACAAACTTCAGAGCATGTATGAGACGGCATCGACTGCAAATAAAATATTCATTATGAAGAGAGTCTACAAGCTGAAAATGAAGGAAGGGATTGCAATGTCAAATCATATAAATGATTTGAACACTTTATTAAATGTCAAGCAACCTCAGTTGGTATGACACAAGATGACGAAGCCAAAGCCATCATCTTGTTGTGTTCTTTACCCAACAATTGGGGTCCCATAGTTACAGCTGTTAGCACTTCAAATTCCATAAAGAAGAGATGGTCTATGATGAAGTGGTTGCCACTTTTCTTAGTGAAGATATGAGAAGAAGTAACAAAGACACCCCATCCGGTGATGCTCTTACCATGGTTAGCACTAAGAGAAGGGGAAGAAACCATCATAGAAGTAATAATAATAATTATTACAATCAAAGAAAATCTAGATCACCCAATCGATCAAAGTCAAGAGGTAGAAATGGAGAGTGTTGGTTTTGTGGCAAACCTGGCCACTCAAAATGAAATTGTCGGTCTTACAAGAAAGCACGAAAAAAAGTAAGAAATAGTGAAGCTAATACAGCCTATGAGATAGATGAAGCTGCTCTAATTCTTTCTACAAGTGACTCAAAATCATATTCTTGGGTGATAGATTCTGGAGCCTCCTTCCATGCCACTTCATGTACGGATTGCTTTACAAATTATCAAGAAGGCAAATTTGGCGAAGTATTCTTGGGCGACAATAAAGCATGTAAAATCATTGGGAAAGGTGATGTTGTCTTGCATCTAGAAGGTGGAACCAAATTAATGCTAGACATGTTCCTCAATTAAAGAGGAATCTGATTTCAGTCAACCAACTATATATCCAAGGCTTTAAAATAGAACTCATGGATACATGGAAAATAGTTAAAGGTTCATTGGCCATTGCAAAAGGAGACAAGACCGGTAGTCTCTATATTGTGAAACCAATCAAAGAGGTGGGAGTTGCTATGACAGTTGTAGGCAGCGATGTGACACTTTGGCATCAAAGATTAGGCCACATGAGAAAGAAAGGACTAGAGGTAATGCTAAAAATGGATCAACTATCGGGTCTCCAATTAGCAAAATTGGAGTTTTGTGAACATTGTCTCTACGAAAATAAAAAGCTGGTTAGCTTCTTGAAAGATGGGCATGACATGAAGGCAAAACCATTGGAACTTGTGCACTCAGATGTCTTTGGTCCTACCGAGGTAAGCTCCTTAGGAGGTGCTAAATATTTTGTTACTTTCCTTGATGATTGTACTAGGAAAGTTTGGATATACATGATGGCAAATAAATCTGAAGTATTTTCTAAGTTCAAAGTTTTCAAAGCTCTTGTTGAAAACCAAAGAGGTCACAAGATTAAATGCTTGAAAATGGATAATGGAGGGGAATTTTGTTCGCTGGAATTTGATAATTATTGTGTAGATAATGGTATTTGTAGGGTGAAAGTTGTTCCCTACACCCCTCAAGAAAATTGGGCAGCAGAAAGGCTTAATAGGACAATACTTGAGAAAGCTTGGTGTATGCTTTCCAATGCAAGTTTGGGAAAAGAATTTTGGGCTGAAGCGTGCAATACAGCAGTCTATTTAATAAATCAAAGTCCCTCATCAAGGTTGAACTTCGGAATTTCAGAAGAGGAATGGAAAGGAAGAAGAATTTCATACTCTCGTCTTAAAGTATTTGGCTGTCAGGCTTTCGTACATGTCCCTAAGGAGAAGTGAAGCAAACTAGATCCTAAATCACATCCTTGCATATTCATTAGATATGGAGAAGAATAGTTTGGATTCATACTTTGGAGTCTATCTGATAAGAAAATCATACGGAACAGAGATGTAGTATTTAATGAGACGATATTTCCTCATTCTAAATATAAAACTCCTACCAGAGAATACATTCCCCTATTTGAGATGATGGACAATGGAAATAAAAATTATCCTATCTACCCACATGCTAATCCCACTTCAAATTCTCTCATCTCTGTTCTATCCACTATGCCTCAGCTGTCACAAAGTTTAGCATCAAGAAGCTTGGCCAATGACAATTTACATGACTGGAATCCTTACGGCAACAATCACTCTGTTCCTCCACACGACTTTGAATCCACCAAATTCTATTCCCCTGCACCCCCTGCTCATGACATATTGGAGAACACTGAAGGCAGCGTTGATGACTCCTTCCTAGCCCACGGCGATCTCAGACAAAATACCCACGGTGATCTTAGGCAGAACACTCACTATCGGCAAAACATTCACGACAAAGAGACCATTCATAGCAATCACATGGGTGGTCTATCGCTTCCCCCTCTCCATATCGAGACTCCCAAACACGTGCATGGGGAGCTGTTGGTGAAGGGACTAGGGGAGCTGTTGTCATCGTGCCCTCTCTGCCCATTACGCGGGACATTTTTTTGCCCCTCTCTCAATCATAAATTAGCAGATGTTGTAGAGAACTTACGACAGGCATCTCATAAATTGACAAATGGTTGCTCTATTTTTTAATAGAATACGAGCACATGGAGACTCAAGGATTTAATAGTTTGGGTTTGAGACACACAAATACATCTTATGAGAATGAAACGATGAGGCAGGGAATTAAACATTCAATTGGAAGAACTACAATCTCTGGTTCTCCATTTGAATGAGTTCAAGATCAAATAGAACATATCGAACCCCAATTAAGGAGATCTACCAGACAAAAGAAAATACCAGCTAAATACTCTAATTATGAGTTATTGTTCACTGAAGAAGTAGAGCCTTCAATTCTTGTCTCAGAATTTTCAGTACCATCAACATTTAAAGCTGCTCTCAAAGATGTCATTAGTGATAAATGACAAACAACGATGCATGAGGATATGGATTCTTTACTCAAGAATCAGACTTGGGACTTGGTCTCTCTTTCACCAAATCGAAGACCACTTAGAAACAAGTGGGTATACCAGTTAAAAGAAGAAGACGAAGGCATAAAATACTTCAAGGCCAGATTGGTGGTAAAGGGATTTGATCAAGAAAAGGGGATAGATTTTAATGAGATCTTCTCACCGATTGTCAAAATGACAACTATCTGAACAGTCTTGGGATTAGTAGCAGCACAGGATCTTGAGTTGGAACAGCTTGATGTGAAGACCACATTCCTACATGGAGATGTAGAAGAAGATTTATATATGGAGCAGCCTCAAGGATTCGTCAAGAAGGGACAAGAGCATCTTTATTGCAAGCTAAATCAGAGTTTGTATGGCCTCAAGAAAGCCTCAAGATAGTGGTATATGAAATTTGATTGCTTCATGGCTGAAAATAATTTCACGAGATGTGAATCAGACCCATGTGTCTACTTCAAAAAACTTCCTAATGGTGACTTCGTCATTCTTCTTCTTTATGTCAATGACATGTTAGTGGCTGGCACAAACAAACGAATAGTTAATGAGTTAAAGGAGAAATTGGCAAGCAAGTTTGACATGAAGGACTTAGGGGCAGCCAAGAAGATTCTTGGCATGATGATCACAAGAGACAGGAAGAAGAGGGAAATAATGTTATCTAAAAAACAATACATTAATAAAGTTGTTGAGAGGTTTGGCATGGCTGATGCTAAAAATGCTCCCCTTCCTCTTGCTAGTCATCTTCGCTTAAGTTCTAATTTGTGTCCAAAAATGCAAGAAGAAAAGGAATTCATGGAGAAAATCCCTTATAAATCTGCAATTGGAAGCACTATGTATGCAATGGTTTCTACACGCCCCAACATTGCTCATGCAGTGGGAGTTGTGATCAGATTCATGAGCAATCCCGAAAAGGCTCATTGGGAAGAAGTTAAGTGGATACTAAGGTATCTAAAGGGAACTTCAGATTATGCATTATGCTTTGGAGGAAATAAGGTTCAGCTGTAAGGTTACACTGATTCGGATCATGCTGGAGACTTGGATAAATGAAGGTCTACCACTGGATATACCTTCTTGTTTGTAGGAGCTGCTATCAGTTGGGCTTCAAGGTTGCAGCATTGCATTTCTCTTTGTTCAGCTGAGGTTGAATACTTGGTTCTTTCCAAAGGTGCAAGGGAAATGATTTGGCTTCAACGATTGCTTGGTGACTTAAAAGTTTATCAAAATGAGTATAATCTATTTTGTGACAGCCGTAGTGCTATCTTCATGGCTCATAATCATTCATCACTGCGTCACTCTAACCATGTTGACGCACATGCTCACTTTGTTCATCATGCAGTTGAAGAAGGAAAGCTAAAAGTTATTAAGATTGATACCAAGATCAATCCGGCAGATATATTCACAAATTTTGTCGCCAAAGAGAAGTTTGAAAGTGCAAGGACTTCTCTTGGGCTTGTGAAGAAAAGATAAATCAGCTTTTAAGAAGGGTATTGGGTGATCAGTTGCAGCATTGGTTGTCCTTCAAGTGGGAGTTTGTTGAGAAGTGAAGGCCAACAATCATTGTGACTCTTTGTTTCTCAGACTCTTCATTATGTAATATTATTATAGCCTTTATATATGTTGCTCCTGCTCATTTGTAATCAGTCTTTTAGTTATTAATACAATACTCTGCAATCTGGACGTAACCACAATTTGTGGTGAACCAGGATAAATCTGGTGTTGCGTATTTATTTATTGTACTGTGTGTCTAATGTTTATTACTTTGCATTCTATTCCTTTCACTTCCAATATCAAATTCCACCCATAGTGAGACATAAAACCCCCCATAGACGGGTGATTCAACACTTTGAGTTGAGGACTCCACTTCACTATCAACCCCCAACCTCCAATCTCCTCTACAAATCCTTCCCCAAAATTTTCCCACACCATTGTCTGCCCCGCTACGGGACGGATTGCCCACAAAAAATTTTGCCCACTCCTCTGCAACCCTCGCCCTATTTCTCAGACTTGTTGTGTGCTAATGGTGGCTATGCTTCCGAATGACACATACACAATAGAGTTAGCAGGCTTTAAGTCGAGCCTGTAGAATTAAGGAATTTGAAATAAAACCATAAATACAGAATTAATGTCCAGAAAAAATACAATTAAACACAGGTTACACAAATTATCATGGTTCACCACAGTAGTGGTTACATCCACACTGAGAGCAAAGGAATTATATTAATCTCCAAATTGAATTTTACAATAGAAAAGAGAGACTTATTAATAAGCTCAAACAGAGCAGCTGAAAGGGCAAGGTGGCAACAAAAAAAAGTCCGTTGGCCTTCCAATTCTAACAAACTCCCACTAGAAGTCAACGGATATTTCAGCTGATCAGACATTCCCCTTCTCTCATGCTGACTTATTTCAGCTTAACAAGGCCAAGAGAAGTTCTTGCACATTCGAACTTCTCTTTGGTCACAACTTTCATGAATATATATGTCGGATTGATTTTGGTATCAATCTTTTCAACCTTCAACCTGCCCTCTTCAACCATATGCTGAACAAAGTGAGTGTAAATGTCAATGTGCTTTGATCAACGCTGAGAGGTATGATTATGTGCCATAAAGATGGTGCTACGGCTATCACTGAATAGAACATAATCATTTTGTTGATACTTCATTTCACCAAGTAGTCCCTGCAACCAAATCATTTCCTGAGCACCTTCAGAAAGTGCCAAATACTCAGCTTCAGCAGAAGAAAGAGCAATAGAATGTTGAAGCCTGGACGCCCAACTAATAGAAGCTCCAGCAAACATGAATGTGTAACCGGTAGTAGATCTATGCTTATCCAAATCTCTAGCAAGATCTGAATCCGTGAATCCTTGCAGCTGTTTATTGTTTCCACCAAAATATAAAACATAATCGGAAGTGCCTTTTAAATATCTTATTATCCATTTAACAGCTTCCCAATGAAGCTTCCTGGGATTGCTCATGAACCTACTTACCACTCCCACCGCATGGGCAATGTCAGGACGAGTGGAAACCATAGCATACATTATGCTACCAACTGCTGATTTATAAGGAATGTTGTCCATGAATTCCTTTTCATCTTGTGTTTTTGGGCACAATTCAGAAGACAACTGAAAATGAGGAGCAAGAGGAGTAGAAACTATCTTGGCATCATTCATGCCAAATCTGTCCACAAATTTGTTAATATAATCCTTTTGAGACAAAGTAATTTCTTTCTTCTTTCTGTCTCGTGTAATAGTCATACCAAGAATCTTCTTGGCTGCCCCTAAGTCCTTCATGGCAAATTTACTTGCCAACTTGATTTTCAACTCACCAATAATTCAAGAACTTGTGCCGGCTACCAACACGTCGTCAACATATAAAAGAAGAATAACAAATTCTCCATTTGGAAGTTTCTTGTAATAGATACATGGATCAGATTCACATCTTATGAATTTTTGCTCAACCATGAAGCGATCAAATTTCACATACCACTGTCGCGGGGCTTGCTTGAGCCCATACAAACTCCTTCTTAACCTGCAATAAAGATGTGTTTGTCCTTTGTCAATAAAACCTTGAGGTTGTTCCATATACAGTTCTTCATCCACATCACCATGTAAAAATGTTGTCTTAACATCAAGCTGCTCTAATTCAAGATCCCACACAGCTGCGAGTCCCAAAACAGTCTGGATAGTTGTTATTTTGACAACCAGTGAGAAAATCTCTATGAAATCGATCCCTTCTTGCTGAGCATATCCTTTTACCACTAGTCAAGCTTTATAGAATTTTAAACCTCCGCCTTCATCTTTCAGTTTATAAACCCACTTGTTCTTAAGTGGTTTTTGATTTTGTGGTAAGGGGACCAAATCCCAAGTGTGATTACCTTCCAACGAACTCATTTCTTCGTTCATAGCAGTCATCCATTTATCTTTATCACTGCTGAGACAAGCGGCTTTGTAAGTGGCCGGTTCAACTTGCTCCGAGATCAACAATTCGGGCTCTGCCTCTTCAGTGAAGAAGAGTTCATAGTTTGCAAATTTCAAAGGAATTTTCTTCTGCCTGGTTGATCTCCTCAATCCTGTATTTTTCACAATTTCACTACTCTATCCAAGAGCCATCGAATCATCATGCTAAAAATTTGAATTAGTCAAAGGAATGACTCTAGTAGATTCCCCCAATTTTGTGTTTGTAACAGACCAATCATCAGACGTTCTGTTATGTTTATCGCTGGAAGTTATGTCATGCAATTTTGTAATGGAGGAAGTTCCATCCACCAACATTCTATGCATCCCACTAGAATCGATAGGGGAAGAAGAATAAGACCCATGCTGGTCTTCCCACAGTCCAGGCTGCTGCTCATGTGTGCCCTACAGCTATTGACTTGGACCCTACTGTTGTGTGCCCTGCTTTGGTTCATGCAGGCTTTGCTCTATTTGCAACGGATAAACAGGCTGCGTGGAGGGAGGAGGACAATCAAGCTGTGAAGGAGAAGATTGAATATGTTGCGCGTGGGTGTAGGAAGTAGCAGGCCACGTTTGAAGAGCATTGTAGTCCTGCGCGTGGAGAGGGCAGCCAAAGGGATTGGCGTGGGAGCTGGTCTCCTCAGCAAGGAGATGACTTGCACTGCCCACAGGTGTTATGAGACTCGTGGCAGTATTTAACTTGCATGGTTGTGGCAGACAGCCACTTTGAGAACCTGTGCTGGGCTGTGGAGTTTCTCCATTGTATGTGGGTGACATGTGTATATTTTGATGAGGGAAGTCACAGGGGTATAAATTAGTGGCATTAATGTCACATGGATTACCAGTATATGCAGACTGTGTATTATAAGGAGAGGAAACAGAGCCATAATCAGAATCAGATGATTGAGAAAATAGAATTGGGGCTAAAACAGAGGTGGGTGTCAAGTGTTGAGGGTGTGTTATGTTATAGCTTTGGGAGGAGATGTGAGGAAATCTAATACCATTGTTGGAAATATCAAACAAGGGGATATGTTCATTTCCATTTGTTTCTTCTGACAGAGATGGAAACATAATTTCATTAAAAACCACAACTCAACTCCTTACAATTTTCTTCTCAACTGGATCCCACATTCGAAAACCAAACTGATCTTCTCCATAGCCTACAAATATACATCGCTGCGATTTTGAATCAAGTTTACTCCTCTTCTCCTTAGGGACATGAACGAATGCTTGACAGCTAAACACCCGAATGTGAGAATAAGAAATTCTCTTTCCCAACCATTCTTCTTCTAGAATGCCAAAATCCAATCGAGATGAGGGACTGTGATTGATCAAATAAACAGCGGTATTACATGCTTCCGCCCAGAATTCTTTTCCCAAACCAACATTAGAAAGCATACATCTAGCTTTCTCAAGAATTGTTCGATTCAGCCTTTTCGCTGCCCCATTTTCTTGTGGATTATATGGGACAACCTTGATTCTACGAATACCATAATCTGCACAAAAATTATCAAACTCCAAAGAATAGAATTCACCCCCATTATCCGTCTTTAAACATTTTATTTTATGACCACTTTGATTTTTAACAAGTGCTTTGAAAATTTTAAATTTTGAAAACACTTCAGATTTACGAGACATCATGTAAATCCACACTTTCCTAGTATAGTCATCAAGAAAGGTAACAAAATATTTTGCACCTCCATAAGAAGTTACCTCTGTAGGTCCGAAGACATCTGAGTGCACTAGCTCCAGCGGTGTTGTCTTCTTGTCATGTCCATTCTTCAAGAAGCTTACCCGCTTTTGTTTTCCACAAAGACAATGTTTGCAGAATTCCAAATCTGCAGATTTTAAACCCAGTAATTGATCACGGTTGAGCATCACTTCAAGGCCTTTCTTGCTCATATGGCCTAACCTTTGATGCCAAAGAGCTACATCGCTGCCTATGACTATCATAGAAACTCCCACCTCACTAGGATGCTCTAAAAGATACAAACTACCAACTCTATTGCCTTTGGCAATCACCATGGAACCTTTGGTTACCTTCCATGAATTGTTAGGAATAAGGTGTCTCAACCTTGGATAATTCCTATTCTTATTATTTGTTTTGTAAAATGTATTTTCTTGCAAATAATGTAATTAAGTGTGAGTGTACATGTCTAGTTGGCATGTTGATGTGTCACTCCACTTGATGTGTCGGCATCTTGAATTGTGTGTAAGGAGATCATGGCTGAAACGGTTATGACAGATTCCTATGACACGTAACAGCTATTTCTAGGAGATTTAAATGACAGGTGAAGACATGCAAGATATGTGGCAACTGATAAAGTTGAGTACTTTACACTCTTCTACAATTTTTTAGGGTTCCTATTTTCTCAGAGAATGGTAAAACCCTAATACGGCTATCCTTGGAAGTTGCCCTAAAAAGGAAAGTGCATGATATAAGCATTTTTAGGGTTACAGGAAAGGATACGAAAAGAGTGTATTGTTGGTATAATCTGGTGCTATTATATTTGTCTGTGCGTGTCGATTGTCTCCTAAAAGAACTTGCATTGCAAGTGTGTTGTAACCGTTGTGTTGAAGATAATACATTGTGCAGGTTTTGGAGTGCTGGGGTTTTTTACCGAAAAGTTTTCCCCAGGGTAAATCATTGTGTCATTCTCTATTTTTTGTATGCATGGTAT
>MU223102.1:786137-798048 GCA_018584345.1 Thuja plicata
TAACTAACTAACTAACATATGATTCTAACTAAAAAAATAAATTTAAATCTACATTAAACAATATTTTATATTTTCCAAAATTATAAATAACAAAATAAAAACAAAAAACATCAAATAATAGTATAATTACATTAATTTAACATAACAAAATTAAAAAACATTGAAAAAACATTAAAAAAAAACAAAAAAAAAATTCCTACCTATTTTCGGCCGAAGTACTCCTATTCCGCTCCTCAAATCGTGGAAGGCACTCAGTGCAAATGAGCCGCTCTAACTGATTTTGGGGTTTATATAGATTTTAAGGGTTCCGGCCGAACCTGGTCCGACCGAACCTGTTTCGGCCGAACCAGGTTCGGCCGGAACCCCTCTGCCACATCGACGCCACTTGGTGCCACGTGTGCGCCACGTATGTCCGGCCGAAACATGTCCGGCCGAAATATGGCAAATGGTCCCCAAGTGTGACACAGTTCCGTACTTTTACCCAATGGAGAAGAAGGGTGAGCAGCTCAAGACTTTTTCCCAAGTTGTGAATGGAAAGGAGACACAACAAACCTCTGGTGCTCCTATTGAGGATGCATCTGTAATCTTGAGCAATGTTAATATCACCAATGTTGGGTATAATATGGATTTGAATCATAAATATGAAGCCGCAACACCGGAAGGTAGTCTAGAGAAAAAGTGTCCTATGGGGCTGTGAGCCAAGGAGGAAGAATCTTCAACAAGAGAAAGAAGGCTGCATTGTGAGGACAACTACTCCATGGCAAAAGAGACACCTCGTTTCAACCCTAAGGAGTGGCAGGAAGAGGCTGATAGAGTGGAAGATAGCTGGGAAACTGTGAAAAAATGCATAAATCTTTTGACATGATTCTCCATTCCCAGACTAAGGGAGGTGTTAAGGGTTAAGCTAGTTTGCTATTTTATTTGTTGGTCATGTTTGTTTTTGATATAATGCAAAGGGTGCTGACCCAACCCAATTATTAATTTACCAAAAAAAAAATCAAATGATTCCATCTATAATGGTTCTATAGTAAAAAGATAAAGTAATCCTAAAAGTATTTCTTTACGCACTATTCAAACTACTTAACACTATTCCCTAATAATTAACACTAGTGTCCAAATACAAATTTAATATGAATAGTATTATGAAAATGCAAAATATAAAAAATTGAAACAAATACAAAGCTTACTAAAGTGTACATTATTTAATAGCCTAATAATTTATTATTTTAATTTTAAATAAATTAAAAAAATTAGAAAATATTACAAAATAAGTCAATATTATTTAATTTTAATGTTTGAAATTTTAAAAAATAGATTAAAAAAATATTAAGACAATAAATAACTACTGACAACAGAAATTTCTAAATTGATTTTTAGGATCGACGTTTGAGATGTATCATCAGAACGAACAAAGTACAAGAGATATGCAAACTACTTAAGCTCAATGATTGGAATAATATTCGTTACGTACCATAAAGGCACAGCACAAATTTTCCTTTAAAAAATAGCTCTGTCGCTGTAAAAGATCTGCTGTAATAGACAATGGGAGAAATTTATTTGAAATATTGTGGAACGGGAAGTGTACGCCTAAGAGACTGGTGGGGTTATATTAATCTAATAGCAAGCATCTTACAGTGTTGTCGAATCCAAAATCTGTGAGATGGAGGCGTCCTCTTGTTTTCGGCATTTTGGTGGTACTCCAACCAGAACTTGTTGTATCAATGGAGTACCGAATTGCGCCCAACTCCGGGGTAGAGTATCGCTGGGCAATGTTCTAAAAATGCACGGGCCCCTAAAATTGAAGGCCGCCAGCAGTCGGGTCCTCGGATTTGCTCCACGCAGATTTGAAACGAAAGCGCAACTGAATTTGCCTCTGATCGCGCCAACAAATCACTGGGGCACCTGGTCTATCTTGCTTACAACAGGGGCATTTGGTATCTGGTACAAAACCCTAACCTTAAACCTCTTTAACTTCCTAAATCTTCATTTAGTTTAGCAAATCATGGACTAAGAAGTTTTGCCAAATATTGCGGGACTAAATGGCCTCCCAACATTATCATCGTTTCCGGGAGGATTTCATATAGAATTCAATTTTAAGAATCTGATCATTGATATCCTTGCGTCTTTTGTAAGAGATTTCCCCAAAACTTGGTGATCGTTATTGAGCAAATATGTGCCTCTAGCATTAGATAGGATACCTGCATTCGAACAGAGACACATATAAGTACATTACTGCAATCAAATGTGTTTCTAGGGTCTGACTTCATACCTTTGATTTCCCTGTCCGCTGCTTCCAGATTTTTCAAATTCTGCACACTTCAACATATTATGGCCCCAAATACACGGTCTGGATTTTCGAATCTAGTTACTTAGAAAGGTGACATTTGATCATCCCTCCCCATGCTGGTCGTTACCTTTTGATAGTTTGGCCTTGTAGATGAACATGGGTTCTGTTTTACCTTTTCCTTTATCATTGCCTTCACCACCTCCTCCAGGAAAATGCTCCTTGCGCATGCATAAATCGGAGCGCAAGGAGCTCAGCCAAAACAGGCGATGAATTGTAATCTTTTTACTACGTGAATTTATTAATGATTTATAGAGAAACATGCATTTATTGTCAATACATGAATATTTTGGCAATTCTAACAGGTTTATCAAGTTTTACACAAATACTTGTTCAAAGTTTTAATAAAATCAACCAGTTGGCGAATCTAATTTTTAAATTTTTATGAAATTTTTGTTTGTCGGCCAAAAATAGCCAGCACTAATATCTGCTTCAAAGTCTGAACTCTACTATCACTGAAAGAATTCATTATTATCTGGGTTTTAATGCAAGGTCAGAGAAGACAAAGATTGGAAGTGCACTAAGCGGAGCATTGGTGACCATCCTTGTGGCACTTGCAGCCAGCAATTTGGGATTAGTGGCACATGTGGCTCCTGCATATCAAGTGGTGAATCAATATCTACTCCCCTTGGCAGTGCCGCTGTTGCTGTACACTGCTGACATGCGTCGAGTCATAGCTTTGACTGGTCGTTTATTGATAGCCTTTTGTCTTGGATCAGGTGATCCTGTCAATAGATTCAATACCGTTTGATAAAAATATTAATATTATGATTTATCAGCATAGTTTTGAGTCAAACTTATTGGCTTATATTTCACAAGTAAAAGATTGCACTACTCATGATATTTTTGGGTTCAATTATATATTTGTAGCATATAAATTTTACTTGATTTTGAAATCTAATTTTAATGGATTTACATTATTTTGTAAATAAGAATTACTAAGTTTTTTCATATATATAATTATTTAATAGTCATCTCTAATTTGCTGTAAATACTTCAAAAAATATTTTTGAGTATGTTAAGTCCCAGTGATATGAACTTCACTATTTTTTCTTTGATCCGTTATCAATCCCTATTGTCAAAGGGAAAAAAACTGTCTAATATTGGAAATTGGTGTATTTATTGCCTCATAATGAATGAATGGAAGATATGTGCACAAAGCCTTTGGATTGAGTTAGGAAATTCAGACGACTTTTAAAAGTAAAGCAAAAGTTGAGTTAGGAAGTTCAGAGGACTTTTAGGAGTGAAACAAAAGTGAACGAGAAACAACAAATAGACCTTGGATCACAAGGGGGTATGCTAACATCATTGATCCAAAGTATGATAGATTCATTTTGTCGGTGCAGTTATGCATTTATTATACTATAGGTCAAGCTTACTTGGCTAGGCTGTTTACTTAGTTTCAGTTATGCATTTATTATCCTATAGGTTAAGCTTATTTGTGTAGTTTGTTTATTAGGTTTAGTTATGCTTGTCCTTTCTGGAGTGTGAGGTATCACCCTCCTCTATAGGTGTTCCACTCTGTTTTTGGAGTAAAAGGTGTTGCATCATTCCTTTGGAATTGCACTTCTTCAAGGGCATGTTGTCATCCTTGTTTTGTTGCATTTTCTATAAATGTGTTGTCATTTCATTTATTCTTCACATTTTTATGAATGGAATAGTTAGATTTATTCATTGTGTGTTGTAGTCATTCCTTTTGTATGTTGAAGCTATCATTTCTTTGAGCAAATAGGTTATTATAAATTTAAAATAGCTTTACGGCATTTTTCTTGGGTAGAGATTGCTTATAAAATCATCCAAGTTAGGTCACTGTTCTAGAAGTCCCATTTTCATCTCTAATTTAGGCAACACAAAATGAAAATGATATGTATAAATGTCTACATCCATCCATCCATCCATCCATGCATACACACATACACACATGCACAATACATGATATTGTGGCAGCTGGGACCGTTGCGTATTGCTAGCACTCAAGCACCACATGTTGAAAGCACAATATATATACATAGGGCACAAGTGCCACCATAAGTGGAGCATTGTTGAAATAGTGCACTAATTTTAGGTTTTATACAATTGGAGAGGAAACTTCAATAAAGCAGAACTTTTGGTCCACAGTTGAATTCATAACTTGTGGTCCATAGTTGAATTTTGGCTCCTCTTTTTGCACCTCACTAATTTTTTGCTTAGCATTTTAGTATTGTATTAGTTTTAAGCTATCCTTTACCTTTTTATTGGTGTAAAATCATTATGGAGTTATACACACATGATTAAGCCAATTTGCAATCATATAAATTACGTAAATATGTTTTTTGGGAAGGCTTTTTAGTGGCTTTTGAGGCTCTTCTCTCTGTGTTCTTGCGTTCACTGTGATGAATTGATTACAAATCCCTTTACTAACACATTATAATGTTTGTTACATGGGAAATTGTTGGCATTTTGACTTGTCACTTCCGTGACAACACAAAACATAACAGTAAATGAGGAAAACATCTCATCAATTTGTAGGGGAAGCTCCTTAATTTATTCTACTTCTATATCTAAAACGAATGTTACTTTGTACATTGTACATCTTGCCTCTTGATGTTTTGTATAAATATGAAATTACTTAAAAAAAACCTTGACCTTTCTGTTTATGACCTTATAGTTTAGAGCACAAGACTTACAAAATCTTCTATCTCACCAACAAATCTATTAGTTTTAACTTTTAACATGTAATGGTCTGAGGCAAAAATAATTTTGTAGCATGAGCATTTCATCAAACGGTTCTATGCATACTTCATGAAGAGTTTTCTGATTGTTGTGGCTGTAACAGTTTGTCTTGTGATTTTTGGAATGGTAAATTGCTTGGCAAGTACATTAAGACATTCACAAAGCTAAAGATATTTACTCAAACATATATCAATCATTTTTTACAACAGGGAATGACAATAATGGGTTTAACAACTTACTGTTCTTATGCAAGATAAATACATATGACTGCCTCTAACCTTAACATAGAAGATAGATTAGAAACTGCAGATGTTAGATGCAGCAAACTCTCTGTCCACATCTAGCGCTTGACCTCTAGTTGAATTCACAGTTTCCAATGGCATTGCCCAAGTTTCAAACAGTCCCAAATAGCCTTATCTCCCTTTTCGAAGCTTCTCCAACGTTCATTCCATCCATAGGAAAATGTTTTGCTTCAGCAAGGAATCTTTAAGTGCTACTTCTACTCCCCAATCTGCTATTAGCACCCTTAAGATCCATGCCAATGTCTGAAAGGTTCATTGATCAACAAGAACCTTTCTCACGCTACCAAGGAGGAAATACATACACACCCAGCAGTAATAAAATCTCACGCCTTGTTAGTATTAATAGATCCAAGATTACTGAGAGGGGGGGGATGAATCAATAATCTAACAATTCAGACTTTTCACAACCATTCCACAGCTTTCTCCAATTAACATCTATTGCATGAAAAAACAAATCAATGAAGATAAACAACCACAACCATGCAACACAATAACACCAATATTTTTCTTGTGGAAAGCCAATTGAGGAAAACCACGTTTGGGGATGACACCCACAAATAATTCTGCACTCTTCTGAAGTACGCCCGCTTAAGAGCTTAGCCCTGTTAGGAGCTTACAAATGCCCGATTAAGAGCAAGACCCTGTTAGGAGCTTTACCCTATTAGGATAACCCTGTTAAGGGGTTTCAAACCCTAATCAAAGAGTCACCTGGTTAAAGGATTTACAAATCTGACCTGTTAGGATCTACCTAGTTAAGGGATTTATCTTGATTAAACTCAAGTGAAAGTGATCTGAAAAGAATAGCACTCCTCTGCTAGTACAGATCCAGTTCAAGCTCAATCTTTGCTTAACATGCAGACAATATTCTCTCTTCTCTCCTCTCTCGACCGCACCACTGTATCCACGATCTACACTTGTACATTTCATCATTTTACATATATATACAATACAAGTTCATTAGGGCAATTAACCGCCTTACAAAAACATTTTACAATCTTTCCCGCTCAATTCTCAAGCCCTAAAATGTAATACCAATCTAGAACTTTCTCTAACAAACTCAGGTCGGCCTTCAAATTCATCGCACATCAATTTGACAAAGAAAAGTCAAACCACAACACACTTTCCAATGTTCTTGCACAACTTCAAGAAATTCGATCATAATGAGCATAAAAATGCCAACTCATCAATCCACGTCGATCTTCAACATCACTACGATCCCTGGAACACATAACCACTTATCACAACACGATACATCATCACCGGTTGAGGATCTGTCTAATTGTTCTGAGAACTTCTTTTACTTTTCATTGAATGATCTTCTATTCGTTGAAACTTGGTGTTCCGATCACCAAAACATGATGCGATCGCAACAACAAACCCATAACATAGTCAGGAAAACATATCCTAAACCACAACATTTGAATCCAAACCTATTTGACACAATCATCAAATCATTCCTCCTTGGCTTCATCCTGTTCTTCCTGTTGACCTGTCAACCTTCAATCGATCATAACTCACACCATACATATGATAAACTTGTGCGGTCATAGATACATCATCTAGAGATGTGACTTAGTCTTCCTTTACGATCGCACACACCAACTCTTACCACAACTCTGGATCCAACCTCTTGAACATACATCAGCATAACAGGCACACTGTCAATCTACAAACACTAAGTTAACATCAATGACAACATAATAACTGATCAACCTATCATTAGATCTCCAACAAACACATACCATAACATACTCAACTTTATCTCTACATCAATTATGCCCACAAGGCAGCAATAAAGCCTTATACCCAGTAGCAATAAAATTTACGCCCAACAATAGACAATCTCCAAAATATATCTCTCATGCCTGGCAGAAGAAAGCCTCACGCTAGCAATACTTGGGATTTAGCAATATATATCATCAAACCCTCAATAATAGTATACCAAATATGGTGTCTGAAAACAAACGATTAGATGATTCTTTCACCAATAATCGGAGAAATAATAAATTTTTGGATGCCAGGTGTTGGTAAACAGATTTGTCATTGTGAATTCACCTTCAAAATTGATCCTGTTTGCTCGAGAAGCAGTGACAACTATGCCAACAGTTGGAGAGATTGCAATAAGATCACAATCAAATCACAATCTTCCTCTGCATTTTAGAGGGACATCTCCCTCGTATGATAGGGGTATTTGTAGTTTTTGTGTACTTTTCACTTGAAAGTACAAAAAGGACACAAGACAAAACTAAAGGGAATAGATAACAGAAATGCCAATTGAGATTCACAACAGATAACAAATTACAAGGGGGTTTAAGCACAAAATGCAATGACGACAAAATATGGATAACAAACCTTGACATACGAAAAGATAGGCTATTCCAACACATTCACATCAAGATACCAAGAAATGAATGCATTTCGTCACATTGATTACATAATTTAGAAAGACCATTGGATTTCATTAATACATAAAGAGATTACCAATTTGACATACAGAAAATTAGTAATAATAATTGATGAACACATTCAAGACATACGACTAAATGCATTCTTCATTATCACTTTGAAAAGATACAAGTTCAAAAACTCTTTTGTACATAGTGTAAAGCTAAAAATCTATATGGAAATATCTCCGTAGTTTCCCCTTTGTAAAAGGTCCCATAACATTACAAAAATGGCCTCATATTTATAGGATCACAAGATAACCTCCTTGTAACTACCTTTTTGGGTTGGTAGCAAACTAAGTTAGAGCAAGGAAGTTATTCATGCTTTTACAACCAACTCTAACTTTTACAAAATAAAAGCCAAAATCCTAACTTTTACAATGATAGAGCCTGAAAGCTAACTTTCATTTACAATAAGTGATATAAATCACTTGTACAAAAAGGCGATATGAAGCACTCATAATATCAAAGAGAAAACATGACGCTCGCTTTGTAGAAGTGGCAATGTATCTTCTTGCTTATTCATCCATTGATTTTGTGCTTCATGAAACTTGATGTTCACTGATTCTAACCATCATAGGACAGTCCTTTATCACTTTTCCTTGCACCAAGGCTGCAAAGCATCATGTTCTTGCATGAACAAAATCCTTCTTTTGAATAATGGGAAGGCTTGTATGATGGTATAACCAAACCTCACAAACTCTTCTTTGATAGCATTGATTAGATTGAACTGATTTGTTATCTATGGGTAGATAACACCCACTGTTGAAATAACCATATCCATAGGTCTTCTCTAGTGCTACTTCCTTTCCTCATTACACTTATCATTTCACCATTTAGGACATTATGCATGTCACTTTTTGCAGGAATATGCTATGAAATGTTGTAAAGAACCATTAATGAATCACAACCAGGTGCTACAAAAACTCCAGTAGGTAGAACAATCGTGACATATGTTTGCTAATTGTGACATGATAAGTTTGATAGAGATGACTAAGATATCACCTATTTTTTTTAGTGGAATTATTTCTTCATTTATAGTTTGCAATTATCTATCCCGTGACTATGACAAGCCATCATCACTTTACATTGGTAAATAAGTATTATTTAAGAACTTTATTCCATTACTCATACAATCATCCATCAGACGCACAAATGAGGATATCTTCTTCATTCCTCAGCTTCTTCATATGAAATCAATTCATTTGTTCATCAAGGTATTCATTCTCCCCCAAATCATTCTTGGTGAAAACTTATTATCAAGGACTCCAAGCAACTCATATTTATATATGATATAAAGGTACCAAGAAAACATGTCTACGCAACCAATCCAATTTCTGTTTGGCATTCTCATAGCCATGTAGAAGGTCTTCAATATAACCTAGGGTGTCTAGTTTGCCCCCCTAGGCCCCTGAACCAGCCATGGTACGAACTGGTACTTGGTTCTGGTCTGGTTCACCTGTGGGTTCACCCAGGGTTCGAACCCGGGCAGGCTGGTTTGTCCAGGCCGAACCTAGGTCGAACCAGGGTCTAACCAGGGCAGACCAAGTGCGAACCAGGTACATTTCCACTAAGAAACATTCTATAATTTAGTGCGGAAAACAATCATTACAGGATTTGAATAAGATCTTTAACATTACAAAACAAAATTTGTTGAAGTTCAGATATTTATTACATCAAATTAAACTAGCCGTCAAGATTTCTTCCAATGAAATTTTTATATCCAATTGCTGATAATGACCGGTGTCCAATTAATTGGAAGCTCTCTATAGTGATAAATCATATTTTAAACATTAAACAATATCTTGAATAGGTGAAGGGAGTTGCAAGCTACTTTTTTAACATTTTTCAAGTAGGATGTTAATTACAAACAAACAAGCTTTCTGTACAGTGAAAAAGTAATAAGCAATTGAGAACTTGGAACGTGAGAATATTGTTGATGCAGCTGATCCCATTGGCATTGTCACTGTTTTTGAATCAACTAATGCCTTTGATGAAGAAGAAGAAGAAGATTTAGATAATCCATTAGACAATTGAAACTTAGTATAAAGTTCCAATTGTTGAAAGTCAAAACAATGATACTTGAACTCAATATTATAATTTTAATAATTTGATCACAAGTTTATGGTGTTTTTGTTGTTTTTATGAAACTATGTGGCATTCTAATCTTAATTCATGCTTCTAGGCTGCACACACGTGCGCACTGTTTACCCGTAGGGGTAACCTGGTCTATTTGCAGAATATACAGAACATGAGATATATATAAAGTAAATGACAAGAGTTCTTATTCATTCAAGTCAAGTGATTGCAACATTGCCCGTGCATCCATGATGCTTTACCCGAAGGTAATACAAGTATATAAAGGTCCGAAGGGACGCGACGGTTGATAACCGTGCGCAACTCCTTAGCCTCCGGACATAACTAATTCCCAACCGACGCATCCTTACATTATACCCGACAACATCATCCCCCCCAAAAAGACAAGTCGTCTCCGACAACTTAAAAACAAAAACTAGACTGTCGGGTACACAACATGAAAGAATATAGAAGATAGCTAGGAAGAAGTAGAAGAGGGCATCCCTAGAAGTGACGTCCGGGGAGTAGAGGGGGTCAATCTCCGTCGTAGCTGGTACACCTGCTGGGTGCGGATATCCAAATCTGCCTGGATCTGGGAGTTGGTTTCAACGACTTCCTTGAGCATAAGGACAACCTCCTGGAGCTCTGTCTCCTTTTGCTGACTTGCCTCCTTGGCCTGAGTGCCTACCGCCACGGCCTCAGCCAACTGGGCCTCTACCAAACCTTTTGCAACTGTGGCTGCCTCCGATTGGGCTAGAAGTTGTGCACGCTCTGCCGCCCAGGCGGCCTCCCGCGTGGCTAACTCGGTAGCTAGCTCCTCTCGAGCTCTCTCTGCGGCTACCCTAGCCTGCTTGCGGACCTCTCCCGCCTCCCGTGCGGCCAACACCATCTGCACCAATCTTCTTCCCCTGTCCATCGCAGCTGAAAAAGCAACCAAGGATTCGTCCAGATCCTCATCGAACTCCTCATCTAGCCCGCCCATTATCTCCCTGATGTGTGGCATTGGCCCTTGGGGAGCCTCTGACCTCCTCAGTCATCGCGGCCTGGGTGTTTGGGTCCCCTTCTCCCGGGCTAGCCAACTCCGCGCGATCCGACATAATGACCTCACGCATTGGGGACTGAATGGTGGACCCCCGAGACACGAGAGCCAAGGAACGCTGTGCGAGGTAAGTACTAGCACGACCCATCGTGCTCGAAGATGCCGGTGTGTGCAGGACCTTACTCCCACTGCTACCACCTGAGTCTGCCAAGAGGGAAGCATCAAAAGTAACTACAGCCTCCGTCCCCACCACATCCAGCCGTACTTGTGCCGGCTCATCTGTGCTCTGCTCACTAGGTCTCTCCACCTCCCTGACCTCCGCTGCTGCATCTTCATCCACTAAGGTGGTATCCTGAATAAGGATAGGAGAAATGCTCCCACTGTCCAACGACTCTGTCTCATGAGGCGCAGCAATACAAACTTCGGCTACTGTGACCACAGGTGGGGTCATTTGAATGGGCACCCGCACCTGTCCAAAGGCTGGTATAGCTGTAGGGGTCGTGCCCGAAGTAAATTGGACTCCACCACCAGAAAGTAAAGGTCGAGGAAACAAGAGTGGGGTGGCTGAGATGACCTCTACCTCTTCGTCCTCCTCCCCTTCCGACGCGCTCTCCTCAGAATTCTCCTCCCTACCGCTATTTGTGTCCCCATGTGTTCCACTAGCATCCACTTCCAGCCTGGCTTGTTTAGAACTTGCAACTATCTTTTGACCACCAGGCGTGTCCAAGTGTCGCCATCTCATGATGGGAGGCTCTCCGGGAGCCAAGGGCCCCACCTTCACCTCCTGGGCGAGAACGTCGGTAGGAATCTGTTGCTCTACTGCATCGAGCAAGAGCCCAATAGCATAGCGGGGCATGTAAAATGTTTTGTGCTGGAGTGTCATGAAGGCATACATCCTCTCAGCAAGTACAGTGCCCCAATCGTACATGCGGCCTCCGAGCAAGCTGTTCATAATGGTGACCTGCTGAAAAGATATGTCCGACGCTCGGCTCGA
>MU223102.1:821875-837291 GCA_018584345.1 Thuja plicata
TATATATATACACACACACACACAGTCACGAATCCCTACGAACCCAAACGGCAAATTTTTTTTTTCACGAATCCACGAACCGGATTCGCGAGCCCGAATCTGTCCCCGAACCCGAATCGGCAACTAAGCCTAATTATGAATGGAAGGAAGCATGGACGACTTGGACTCTACTAGATGTGGTTTTATCAGCAACTTCCACCCACCTAGTGCAAACTTCTAAAGAATACTCAAATGGTTTTCACATCGATATCTCCTCTTCAATCCCATCAAATGGATACAAACTAAAGATTGAATTTATTGAAGTTAAGTATTTTCATCGGCTCACCACACAAGGCATGCTTACAATCAGCAAGAGGCTAGTGGCCCGGATTTGTTGAGTCAATCAAGTAAACATCCACAACTGCTTTCATTCAACTATACTACATTAACATGAAAATAAATCTACTCCAAGTGAAAGATTGAGGAAACCATGCAACACTTCAAAGTAATATCAAGTAATTTTCCATGAAAATCAACAATGAATTATCAATCCGTTTGATAGCATCATAGCAACAATTTGATCAAGTCTCTCCCTTAGCTAGCCTAATCTAATCTAATCTTCTACAATCTCCAACCTTCTAACTCCTCTGCTACTCTCTAATGAATTACAAATAAGAAGGCCTTGGCCTTTTATAGATGTTCAATTACAATGAAGTGCCAAGATCAATTCCAGATCAAGGGCCAAGATTTAACCCTACAAACCCTAATTAGGGTTGCCACCTTATCAACCAATTACATGAGGGCACCAAATCATCGGCCAATAATAAAATTACAATGATTTTTCCAACCAATGAGAAAATAGGACATTTGGCATAATGTGATTGAATCTGGAATTTTTGATTGGAGAAGATAACTAGCTGCCATCTCATCATCCTTATCTTGTAGCTTTGATTAATCTTTTGATGAAGAGAAAATGTTTCTTGCCGCTCAATATTTCTAACTTTGATTAACTCTTCCGAAACTATCAAATTCTTGAGAATGAATGGGATGACATTCCCAAATTGCTTCATCTTCTCAAATCTTCTCCATCTTTTGAAATTCTTCCTCATGGCCTTGACTTGGATTTGCATCTTGAATCTCGAATTTGATCGCACTTTTGATAATTTGATCCTCATCTCCAAATTTATCTTAGGCAACTTGATTTGAAACCTCTTCTCATCTGAAAGTCTTTGAGTTTGAATTTGAAGCAGCCACTTGCTTGAAATTTTGAGTTTGAGCAACCTCCCTGCATCTACTTGTATTCTTGAAGTTTCCCCTCCACCAACGATCACCTTGCAAAACATGAAAGAAAAGGTATTAAGCTCTCAGAATGATACTCAAACATCAAACAAATCTTAAAAAGCTTCATGAAATGTAATCATATTAGCATCAGCAAGAATAGATTTTCAGTATGAACTTGATCTTATAACTTGAAATCTGGAAGCGATTTAGTCTTCTAATCAAAACAAGTCCTAGATTTCATGCTTCCTAACACCCTTCATCTCTGATTCTCTGGGAGTAATCTGCCTTGAAAATCTCAGAATTCGTCTCCTAATTCGTTGAAATTACTTCATGCAATTATACTTTGTAGGAGGGAAGAATTCGCATGTCAACCATGAAAAAATTGTCTCCAATTAATGAGATTTTGCTGCTTGCTGGAGAAGCTAATTCGTTGGTTAGTGCAGAGAGGAATGTGTTTGATTTGATGTGAAATTGAAATGAGCCTCCTTATATAGGCAATCAAACTTGAAGGGGTGTGAATTCCAATGAGGCCGACATGCATTTTGGATTGGCAATGAAACGTTTGGATTAAATGCATTCCAAAACAACCAGGCCGACTTGATATGGAGGCCACAAAATTCAAAATTTTTAGAATTTGAGAATGCACACCTTGGAGGGAAAATTTTTGGGAGGGATTCCTCAAGTTAGAGGAATTCCGCCACTTACTCTATGCATGAATTCATTCTACTTCGTCTCCATCCAACTTAAACTTTAAGTTATATTTGTATAAATATTGTCAGGATGTTTGAGATAGGTTTCAGCCTCATAAGAGTTAAGATGCAGATTCTAGATTTTGGGGATTTTCAAAAAAATTCCAGACTTAGCCAAGTTGCAGGGTTCAACATGCCTTCAGTATTCTAACCTCCCACAACCTTTCCTAACTTTCTAAGGTCTAATTGAAGCTGGAACAAGGATTTTCTAAACGTTTTAACTCATTTCATCCCAAATCCTTTGATTTCAACCCCATATCCCTGACAGACGCCCAACTCTCACTTACATCCCGGACAAACTTGATTTCCCAGCAGACCAAAGTTGCTCAAACTGACTTCCTTGACCCGGAGACTTGAAAATGTTGCCAACTAAACCTACCTAAGACCACCTACTCTTGCTAAAGCAAAAAGAGGGGGTCCCCATTTGCAATGGGGCGATGGTGTGAAAACCTCACAATAGTGACATCAGGACTAAGAATAAAATTATGATCCATAATTCTCCAAGGTACACCACTATTCTTCAGTATACTTGGCTGGCGATCCCTTGTATAAATACTCAACAATGCATTTGCTAGATTCAAAGATATTGCATACATTGCATAGTTCACTTGGAACCAATGGTCTTATGAGTGGATGATTTTGATCTGAAAATGCATGCTCATTGTGTTCCCCATGAATGGTTGTTTCTCTAAACAAATCACTTATTAAATCAAATAGAATGAAGCTATCATAAACAATCTTTCCCATAGGGTTCTGTTTGGAAGTTAAGCTGATACACATTAGGCATCAGAGACTAGCCTTCAACAACTGAACTATTATCACTGAAGTGGGGCAAGATTTCATCACTATAAGCTGATTTAAAAGCTGCAACATACTCCACCTCATCATGTGTTTTTTTTCTGAAAATGTATTAATGATCTCAATAGCTTTCTCATTTGCATACCTTCATATAATGTTTCAATAGTTGCCAATTTAGCAAACTTCAGATCTGCATACCCTCCAATTTCTGCATCATCATGAAGACCCAAGTACTCCTCTTCACTTGGAAATGCACACGATCCTTCAGGATTGGATTCCTCTTTCTGAGTTTCCTTGCAAACATCCTGAAGAGATGGCATGAAGGCACTGAAATTTCCAGTAGGATCAACATTAGCATACTCCTCTACTGAAATGTTTGGAGGGCAATTTGACATTCTTCTTGTTTCTTCTTAATTGATTAGTAAGGCTTAAGCATCTCTGAATGCCCTAGTAATGTGGTTAGATTCTTTTGATGTTCTTGAAAGACTTGCATGAATTGGGTCATGAGTTCCCGGTATGTCTTCATCTTCACACTTAAACTAACCAACAGTCTGCTGCAACTGTTATAGATAAGTGCTGGTCACTTACTAGAAACAATCTGAAAATTATCTTTTTGGTCTTACTCGAAACAAACTAGCAAGCAAACAATCAATCAATCTGAAAATTATCTTTTCAGTCTTACTAGAAACGAGCAAGCAAACAATCAATCAATCATACAAACATTTATTATACAAACATCAACTATTCAAGCATCAACCATTCAAGCATCAAATCATTCAAATATCAATAATTCAAGCATCAATTCCTTTAAGTATTATTTAAGCATCGACACATCAACCCTTCAGGAAATGACAATAAAGAGAAATCAAGCAATCAACAATAATCTAGCAATTACATAAAGATATTGGTTTTTAATTCTAGTTAGTACTTGTGAATGAGATGGGGTTTGGGCCCATGGGGTGGGATAAGGTTGGAAGGATAGGGTCTTTTCCTACCCTTTGGCAAGCTAGAGATGGGGTCCTTGGTATTGTCACTGGACGGGGTCTGGGCTAATAGGTTAGCTAGGGTTTGGAATGATGAGGTCTTTTCCTACCTTCAACAAACTAGAGCAGGGTCCTTGGTTTTGTCATTGTTGAGTTAGGGAGGAGGTCTTTTAGCTCAGCAAATTCTTAAGGTATTTATGGACAATACATGACTTGATCAATTGAGTATTGTGGTATGATTTAATGGTTTGACCGTTTGAGTATTATTGATCTTTGACAAGATAGTCTAATGGATAATTATCGCATGAAATCAAGATAAGATCTAACTTCTGAATTATTCATAGAATCTAAGAATTATAAACTGAATATCATAATAAAATTTCATCATTTTTGTTAAAGTTAATATAAATATAATGCAATTTTCTTCTTGAGTTGGAATCATTGTTTTTGGGCAAAAAAACAGGAATATCCCGAAAGGGACATTACATTCTCTTGACAAGCGATTAGCACTGCTTCCAGCTTGTTCTTTGTTTATTCTCGTGGTTGAGATGTAAGGAAGGGCATTCTTGTCTACTCAGATAGCCTCCATAATAGTTCCAAGTTCCAACAAGAAGTAGGTTTTGTGAGAAGTACCCACCATGATCACTTCTTTTGAAGATACATGTCATGGATGGTGGTTGTCTTGCACATTTGTGATTCTAAGGGGTCCTTTGAAACCGTGCTAAGGTAGCCAAGTTGTTGAATACATTTGCATTGGTCTTCAGGTCTGGTCTATAGGTGTCATGTAATAATAAAGAATTTCACATAGTTGTATAGTTGGTGCTCATTCTTGAGTTTGCTACTCTTTGGTAAAAATATTCTATAAAGCATTTTTAGAAAGATTATCTCATTATCAGTTGTAATATTATACTATAACTTGAAAAAGGTGTGCATGTTGCTTATTTGTGTATTCAGAGCGAATCAATTTGATCAATGGTGTGAGTGCTTGCTTTAAATATCTAAAATCATTCTATATTAGACTAGCTTGGTATATTTTCACAAGCCTGGGTGAGATTTGAGTTGCTCATTTTCTATTTTTGTTTGTTGATAACAGTTGCAACAGTCATAGGGACTATGGTTGCTTATTTGGTGGTACCCATGCGATCTCTTGGTCAAGATAGTTGGAAGATAGCAGCTGCTCTAATGGGCAGGCATATTGGTGGAGGTAATCACAGCTTGATATATACCATCAGGTCCAGAGGTCTTAATTGAAAGAGGAGATTTTGGGTAGAGCATTATTTCTTCAATTCCAAGTTTATCCTTACTAACATAAATTTCATGTTCATGTTTTGGTTCCAGATGAATTATGAGGTCATTATAAAATTTTGTTAGAGCTTCTAATTTGCCAATTGTGTTTTGTTTGCTTCATCAATAACTAGCATAATAGATGCGTACAATTTAATAATTGGGAAACACTAATTATTATGATTGATAAATAAAATTTCGTAGTTGGGAAATATGCTTATGTAGTAATGTATCTGTATATTTGTCATAAAAATTTGTCTATACTGCTTAGCAATATTTTGCAGGCTTTTTTTTTAAATTTCACTTGTAACTTTGCATAGGACTCGCCCTCGTTATACTTCTAATATAGAAAATGAGTTACAATAACCAGAGTTGTGAGTTACAAAGCTTTTTATAGAACACTTTGGACCATCATAGTTATCAGGTATCAACAAAAACATCAGCCCTAATGACCAGATGCAGCAGAGTCCATACAAAAAAACTTAGAAACTTTTTCCCTAATGGTCAGATGTGGCAGAGCCCATATATTATCTCAAAAAACCAAACACCTATACTGAATGAAATACTTTGTTGTCGACGCTCATATCAATTAAATGCAACATCACACACAATTTGTAGGAGTTGATGAAACAACCACAGTAGCTAAGAATTAGTTGCAAGCAAAACACTTATCACACAAAAGAGATCAAACAACCATAGGAGCCAAGAATCATTTGCAAGCAAAATACCTATCACACAAAATAGATCAAGCAAAGATAATATGCTCTATAACAACCCTAGAATTCTGTATTGATTGTACAAATAATGAATTTGGATATAATTACAATGAATGAATGACTTGCTTTATAGAAAGCAAGAGATGCCCTAATCCAAATTTAGAAGAACTAAAGCAAATGCAAAGTAGGAGCTAAATTAAGCTCAACTATAGTTGATCTAAAGTTAGAAAAGCAAACTCTAGCTGAAATAAAGCACCTAAGTTTAGCTTAAGCGAAAAAGTAATTAAAGAACCTAATTAATAAATAATTAGATAATATGTCCTAATTATTCTAACACCCACCCTTAAGATAAACTAAGGGAGACACTAAAAGCTAATGATTAATGCAAAAAGCTAGCATGAATGAGTCCTGACAACTATGGCCTGATTAGGTGCTCATGTACGGACCAATGCAAAGCAATGCAACTCAAACCAATGAGGTCTCTCTAAACGGAGAAAAGGAGAAAAACCACATGGGAATAAACCATCTTCAAAAGTGAGAGATGCAATGAAAAATAGAGTGCTACATGTGACTAAGATGAAGGACTCCAAGTGTCCCCCCCAAGTACTGAATCGGTCACATAAGTAGTAACACAATGAATATCTCCCCACATAAGAGAGAGAAGAAGAGACGATGTATCTCCCCCATAAGATAGAAGCTCCAATGCCGAAGATGAAGGCTCACGGACGAATGTTGATGAAGATCCAAGAGTGGCAAACCACGTTCCTCCCCTTAGGAAGCAATAAATTAAATGGCCAAGGCTGAAGCAACTGCATGAAGTGAAGGAAATGTCCCAGGTTTTGTGCCATTGAACTACTCAACTGTCCAACTATCTAAATCGAAAGATGCCACATCAACTGAAGCATATCCAAACAACTGTGTAGATGTTTGATGAACAACCTCTAAAGGCATGGAAGATGGGATGACAAGAATGCTCAAATTGCCATCAAGGAGGAATGGAATATCCTCAATCACGTCCCCAATATCTGGAGTGTGTGATGTATTAAACATTGCTGCAATTTTTGGAGTTTGTGATGTATCAAACAATGCTGCAATATTTGGCAAGCACTCATCCCACTCTGTTGAAACTGGAAGGGAACAAATATCCCGCTGAACGGAATTGAACTCTAAAGAAGCAGAAGGTGGAGGAAGATCAAAACAAGTCTTAGGAACCACTGTGGATGACTGAAGTACACATAGGTTCAAGTGACCAAACCTCTCCTTAGATACCTGAGCCACTTGAGATGCATAAGAACTAGGATTAGTCAAAGGAATTGCATGCTCAATGGGAGAAAAATGAGAGAACTCAGAGTGGTGATTCATGATAAACTTTGCCAACTGCAATGATCTCTCCATTGTGCTGATCTTAGATGAGCACAAAATCAGGGGTAAACTCAACTGTCTTGCCCTTCCCACTGTGAGTAATTTGGTAGATGGAAAACAATTTACAAGATAGTGAAGGGACACAGATAACATCATTGAATGCCCCATCATCAACGTCAATAGAACCACTCCCAGTAACACTCATGTAAGTATTATTAGCCATCAAAATCTGTGGAAAGGAAAGATGCTCAAAAGAAGAGAACATACCCTCTAAAGATGTCATATGATGTGAAGCTACTAAATCAAGAAGCCATCTACTGGATTGAATGTGTGTTGATGCAAAGAGAGCATGGCCTTTCATCTTGTCTTCATCACGTGCTATAGAAAAGCTAACTCAGATTGTGTAGGTCGTGATGTGGTAAAAGAGGATCCATGAGATGATGGCGGCTAAAAATTGTGCTTCTGTAGATGTGTTAGCTCATGAATCTTCTTTGCATAAAATCTATGCTCATCATGTCCTGTCTTTGTGCAATAAGCACATTCCTTCCTAGATTTAGACCTCTTGGAAGAGGTGGAAGAATCTGAATCATGTCCATGAGACTTTGTAATCGACTGAGTAGATTGTGAAGCCATGTGCTTCTGCTTCCTATACTTTTTGGCTTTTGTATCCGTGAAGATGACTAAGATGATGATTGAGCAACCAATGCCTGAGATTTGGACCCAGAATGTGAATCCAACCGTGCCAACTTGGATTGCTCCTATGTTAGGTGCTCACAAAACACCTTGAATGAAGGCATAGTACATGCATCTCCCAAGGCATCCATAGTTGAATAAAATGATGAAGCAAAGAACTGGAAAGGTCCTCAAAGCTTTGATAGAATCAGGAAAATGCATAACTTGTTAGTATTATCCTTGCCACAACCATGCAAAAGTGATCTGATGGATTTGAACTTCTTTAGAAAATCCTGAATGGAAGGAAAGAAATCAAGTGTCAATGATGTCAAATTAGTCTCAAGCTAAAGTGCGCACAACTTGTTGATGCCCCCAAAGATATCCTGAAGGTTGAGCCACATAGCCCTAGGTGTGATGCAAGAATCAATATGGAATTGAAGCCTGTCAAAAACATTGTAAGAAATCAAACCCATGGCTGAATCCATCTTGTTCCTCTTGATCTAAAACCTCAAAGGGACAGACCAAATTAGGTTGGGTCTCATCGAGACATGACCATAAACCTAGGGATTGAAGCAATTTGGTTATATCCCGTTTCTATGTGTGATAGTTATGGGGTGTGAGTTCTCAATGGAATCTGCCATTAGAATTGGTTTTTAGATTAGGCAAGGGCTAGGGCAAGATGTGAATCAAGAAAAACCACAACAAGAAAAACTAACTCCTATGACATTGTATTAGCCGAGAAAGCACGTAGACAAGAAATGAACATATCCGAGACCACTATGTACCTAATAAAAAATTGTAGAGGACTTGAGACCTGCATAGAGGACGCTGAGAGCTTTCCGATGATGTGTGGAAGTCGAAAAATGAAGTTCGTTTGCTCAAGTTATGGCCTCAAAAGTGCAAAACTGAAGACTGAATTTGGAGGCCTGGTACGAAAAATTGAATGAGAATCTGATCAAACCACCACCACGAGAAGATTGGTGTTGGAATCAACTTTCCAACAATATCTTGTTCGTGCAATTTTGATATCCTATGCTCAAGTTATGAGCAAAAAACCACAAGCAACTTTTTAGGGTTAGGAGGTCAAACATGTTAATTGCTGATGTCGAGAAAAAGTTTGACGCCTATCAAAACGTCATGAAATATTCCCTATCATCGGAAAAAAATCCCTTGCCAAAAAAACTCAGATAACCAGGATCTTCTACAGGGATCTTTGCTAAATTTGGGGATACTATGAAATTTAGTGGTGATTGGTTTTGATTGTCGGTATTGTTAATTTTAGCATGTTGTCGGGTAAATGGGTAGCTAAATGGTTGGTCCATTTGAGGGAGTTACACGGATGCGATGGTTCGCCTCACATCCCCTCAGACACTATATGTATGCATTCTTCTCTTTGAGCAAGGGGAATAATTAGGATTATGCAGAAATACCTTTGTACATGGTGATCAATCTATGAATATAATGCTGTTATGTTCTCTTTACATTCTCTGTTATGTACTTTACATTCTGTATGCAAATAATCTCTGTTACGCCACAAGGGTAAACATTTGGCACTGCTGCCAACCGAATCTGGCAAGTGACGGAATTTATGGTTAAATGGGACTGCCATTTGAGGAGAATATCAATGTGAGAACCAATGAGGACGGAATTACAGAACTTTTTGAAGGGGAGCATGCTCTGACAATAAACTTTCACGTTCTATTTCAGGCGGCCATTGAAACGTTCGTACGAAGGGAAGCCGTACGAGAACAAGTTGCCGAAGGCATTGTGTGGGACGCACTGAACGTCAGCCCCACTGGGAATAGGCTCTTGCATCAATTACCCCCTTTGTTGGCACAAACAACTATTGCCCAAAGGAACCGAAGGGAGGAAGTAGAGCGCGAACAACGCCGACAACAAATCCCGAGGAACTTCGTCGAAAACAATCGCCACGAGGAAGAAGAGCGCGATGACAATCGGCGAAGAAAAAACCCATGAGCTTTAAGCCTAGGAGAGGAAATAAAAGGAACACTGTAAAACCCATAATAACAAGATCACACAGTTGACCTGTTGTACGGAAACATGAATAAATAAAAAGTGTCCTGTGTTATGTTTTAATATGATGTTTGGATAGAATTGATGCCCAATCTCTCAAATAAAGATAGGAATAAAAAGGAATAGCCGAATGTCTTGGAGGCTACACATGGAGCTCTAATCCTTGCCCAACAAATAGAATGTCGACGAAGGTTTAGAGTCCAGACAACTCGCCGAGGGACAACCTGCCGAAGGGTCAACCAAAGGGGACCACGGAGGTGGTACCGAAGGTAACCACGGGGGAGTCACGAGAGGTGTGACAACCAAAGGGGAACACTACCGTTCGCTAGAGCACCAACGGGTACGGAGTGGTGAAGAGTTACTCCTGAAAACATAGCAAAGGTTGAATCTGATCGAGGAAACACAACAAAGGTTGAATCTATTCGAGGAAACACAGGAAAAGTTTCGGAACCTGTCCCTGATACCAAGAACGAGAACGGAAAGCAAGAGTGAAGAAGGACCGAGCGTGGCTGGAGGTGCCGACGAGGCACAAGCGCCAGACAACCAAGACACTCTCTTTGACCATCAAACACCGAACGTAGGAAGACAATCTGGTAGCCGAAACTTGGTAACCGCCACATCACAGTACAATACCGACAACATAGCAGACTTGCGCTGACATCACCACCTGCCGCCACTAGGTACCTGCATGCGCAAGTTCGTACAGACCTATTTAGTCCATCGTTTTTTAAAATTTGATAGTTTTTAAAATAAAAACTTTATAAATATATCTTTTAACAAAAAAATTTGTGCTTGCATAATTTTTTTGCCAATTTCCCTACCTGTGTTAGTGTTAATTGTGCACCTGCGTAGTGCGTTGCATCAACAATTGTATGGATATGTACAAATGCGCCTTGATATGCGTGCCCTCCAAAATAATTTCACTCAAAATTGACAATGCACAATTTCAAGTATTTGATTGCCAATTTATGGGTGTTTGGGCCTTAGGAGTGCGATGGTGATGTCCATTTTTGTGCCAAAGTGCTCAATTTTTTTTAGCTACCCCCAGATTTTGCCTCAATTTTTTTGCCCTTGGCCAAATTGACCCAATTTTTCAACTACTCGGATTTTGATAAAATGACAGTCGATCTTAGGGTTTTTTGACACTGCAGACACTATGGCAACCTTTGTTTGACCCCAATCTGCACAAAAAAGTCAGCCAAGGTTGGATCCCTCAAGCATGCATATAGGAACTTGTAATTCTGGCACTCTGATATCATTTAGAAGCTGATGAAGCAACCATAGGAGTCAAGAATCATCTGATGCAAGCAAAACGCCTATGATGCAAAAGAAATCGAACAAAGATAATATGCTCTGATACCATGTAGGAGTTGATGAAACAACCACAAGAGCCAAGAATCATCTACAAGCAAAACACCTATCACACAAAAGAGATCAAGAAAAGATAATATGCTCTATAACAATCCTAGAATTCTGTATTGATTACACAAATAATGAATTGGGATTTAATTACAATGAATGAATGACTTGCTTTATAGAAAGCAAGAGATGCCCTAATCCTAAATTTAGAAGAACTAATGCAATGTAGAGTAGGAGCCAAACTGAGCTCAACTACAGCTGAACTAAAGCTAGAAAAGCAAACTCTAGTTGAAATAAAGCACCTAAGTTTAGCTTTAAGTGAAAAAGTAATTAAAGGACCTAAATAATAAATAATTAGATAATATGTCCTAATTACCCTAACACAATTGAAACACAACCCACCAGAAAATGAGGAACATTTGCCAACCACCAATGAGCGGACTATTAACATTTATCCTACTTTGAAACCAAATCATCCTAAGCATTCAGTTTATCTGATTCAACATATGTCAATGGTGTAATTGGCAAGGTGGTCAGCCACAAAATTGGCTTCATGATAACAGTGGTTACATGCATATGAAGTGAAAGAATTCAGGAGAGTCTAAGAATCACACAGTATATTGGCAATCCTCCAATCCTATGCACTCTGCTTCTTGATTGAATTAATTATGATCACAGAATCATCCTCAATGATGAGTTGTGAGATTCTGAGTGAAAAGCCAAAGGTAAACTCAGAACTATTCTGTGATCCTCTGCATCATTATTTGTTTCCCACTGAAGCTTCTTTGAAACAACTTAATCAACTTGCCTTTTGAATTCTGAATGATACAACCTGAGCCAGAAGGCCTTAGATTGCCTGTACACACCCCCTTGTGTAAAATACCCTTCCAATTTGGACTCCGAATTTTGTTTTCTATCAGTTACTTGATAATGTGTTTGTACAGTTTCAGATTTATGTAGGAAATGATATTGTAATTTTATTTGCAGATTCACGTGAGAAGCATTCATAATTTCATATGCATGCATTTTGAAGTGCTATCGAACAAGAATGGTACTGATACTAACTTCTGTGATAGAATTCAGAATAGAGTTTGACTTGCATAATCTTCATAATCTGAATGAAATACATAGAAAATGTGTTTCTTTTCTGACCTCAGAACTGAGCTAAACAATCTGAAAATACAATTATACTTTGTCCATCAGTTAGCCACGTCCGGGGAACAGAAATACTCCACGCACCGTTCCAAAATGAACAAACATAAGGCTTCAAATAACCCCATACTGGTCTGAGCATTAATTTTCCTGCAGTGAATCAATGTACAACAGATATAAAGAAATAAATATACGCACGACAGAATAATGCTTATGCCTGCCTATGAATAAAGCCCATGTTCCAACGTGGAGGTCAAGCTCTTAAGGAAAAGTCTCAGGAAAGTCTACGGTTTCACCTCCTATCATCCAAATCTCCTTGCCAAATATAATTGACCAACTTTTTTCTTCCTTGGCATCTAATAACCAAACCAATCATACAGGGCAAACCTCATGCATCACCTAAGGTATCAGTTTTTGTGCAAATATGGACAGCAAATGGCTCCAAGAAGGTTCACGTCCAGAAGAAAGAGGTCATATGCCTGAGCAAGGAGTTAAATTGACCATCACAATAGTTACATGCCTATCAAGGCCAAGACATTAAATCGCCTACACAAGATTCGCCATTAGCAAGGCGTTAGTGATATATCTTGCAACTTACTAGGGTAGATTAGTCTCACTACCAAATCTAGCACCCTTAGGGCTCCTGTCCTTGGTTGTAATGTTCCCTTTGCGAAATAGGATTTAATAATAACTAAAAAGAACAAAATTAAAATATAAATAAATATATAGATAAAGGATAATAAAATATAATATAAATAATTACAATTTTAATTAAGTTAATGAAAGGTCAAGAGATACATAATGAACAGTTGTGACTCCCTCAACATAAGGTATAAAAGGGAGGAGAGCTCATTTGAAAGGGGATAGGGAGGAAAGAAGAAAGAGTGGAGCATAGGAATTAAAGAAGAATTAATGGAAGAAGAAATGAATGTGAAGAAAACTAGGAAGTGACACTTTCAAAGGGCAACAATGATGAAGGATTGTGACTCATCGAAAGGGTAGTGATTGTGAAGGGTTGTGACTCTTTGAAGGGGTTGTAATTATGAAGGGTTGTGACTCTTCAAAAGAGGGGCAATTATGAAGTGTCGTGACTTTTGCCAAAGGGTAGACATGATGAAGAGGTGTGACCTCTCCCTCGTATGGGAAGATATAAAAGGGACAAGGATTCATTTAAAATGGGCATCCAAAAAGGATGAAGGAAATTAAAAGGAAATAAGTGTTTCTTCTATATATATATATATATGGAATCAAAAGTAAAGATCTGATTTAAATAAGAAGTGCAGATCTGATTGTAAAAGGTTGTGTCCCTTTCAAAGGGCAGAAATAATAACGAGTTTCCCTCTTTCAAGGGTGCTAATTGTGAAAGATTATGTCTCTTGCCAAAGGGCATTTATAATAAAAAGGTGCGCCCTCTCCCTCACATTGAGAGATATAAAGGGGAGAAGGTTTCATTTGAGGAGGACATCCAAGGGAGATCAATTAGGAGAATAATATATTATTCTCAAGGCAACAATGAAAAGTGGCGAGTCAATCCTTATGAAAGGTGGCAACCCTTCCCCCAATAAAGTATAAAGGAGGATTCATTCCAAGCATTGAAAGGGATGCATTGTGCTATGAATCAAAGGGTAAATAATCAAGACTCAATCAGCAATCAGTACTCATTAAGGGCAGATCGGAGAGTAACTATAAGTAGATTTGAGTCTAGGGTGTTATATTATTCTATTATCGGTAATGCAGAAACAATGATTAATTTATCTCTGTGATTTTATAATGCATCTTGGTCTGTTAATAAATATAAAGACATTAACTTAATTTGACAATAGTCTAACACAAGGAATGGGAGAAAGTCGACAATCAAGGGAGAATCACTAAGGGCACCCTATTGCAGTGGCAGTCAAGGGAGAACAACTATGAGGGCACCCTATTGCACTGTAATTGAGAGAGAACCGCTAAGGGCACCCTATTGCAGTGGCAGTTAAGGGAGAACAACTATGAGGGCACTCTATTGCACTGTGATTGGGGGAGAACCGCTAATGGCACCCTATTCCCGTGGCAATTAAGGGCGAATAGCACTGAGGGCACCCTAGTGCACTATAATTGAAGGAGAACCGCTAAGGGCATCCTATTGCTATGGTAGTTTAGGAAGAACAGCCAGGAGGGCACCCTACTAGATTGTGTTTGAGGGAGAACTACTAAGGACACCCTATTGCAATTACCTTCCCAACTCCTACGTCGAGAGACTATTGGTGAATCATAGTTTACTCCAACCATAGAAAAATGGAGGACCATATGGAGGGAGAACTGCGATCATAGGGCACCCTACTATGCTTCCTTACTCCATATCTATAATTGGAATTCACATATAATTTAAAGCCTTGGCCAACATCAGAAGCGACTTGACCATTCCCAAACCATGTTTCTATGATTCTCCGATCATTGGAGGAAGATCGGTCCCAACTTACCCCATTCTGGAAACTGAAGATATAGAATATCTTGTCAGCTGGGCACCAATTGTAAAAAGGAACTTGAACTTTCTGCTCTGTTTTTGTCATGTCTGTGCATCAGACACTCCAAATTGGATTGACAACTATATTGTGGAGGATCAAGTAAGCGCTTGGGAAAATGATGATGAGCTAAGCTGCTGTATCGAACCGCTTAGCCCGCCAAGACACCGTAACGTCAACAATGAAGACATCATCTTAGATCTTTGATTTGTAAAAGATAAATTAATAAACTCTCGAAGTCATTTGATTCTCAGTACTAACCTTCTATTTTGCATTTTAAGATCTTGTAGCGATATAAAACTGTCCTCTAGGCTCACTCTAATGAAATATGGGAAGCAATACCAGTAAACAAGAACAAAAACTAAATAGCATGTTATACATATTGTGTCAATAAAAGCACATACTTTAAAACATAAATGATATATACATACAAATAGATATAGATATATAAAGATATTCACATAGTCAAATATTTAATGGAGAACTTATCCAGATACATCAAAAACACAAATAGGCAAACAGGGACAGATTTAAAATATATAA
>MU223102.1:861509-896662 GCA_018584345.1 Thuja plicata
AATAAATGATATTATTATATATATCAATATATATATACAATGTATAATATATTATATTTGATGAAATAAATAATATTTATATTACGTATCGGTTGATATTAATAATAATGTTCATCGTATTAAAAACTGACTTGTATTGGTTATACTAACTAATTGGCATTGATTACAAACCTTATTTGTATCGACCAAACACTATGCATTTCGTTGAGAGACCGATCGTGTGCGGTAATGATAGGGTGATGTATTACAAGATCACCAATGTGTATCGATTTGTATCGGCTAACTTAATGCATGGTTATCGGGCGGTTTAAGTATGTAGTTTATTATTTGGACTGTTAATATATCACCCGCGATTTGTTATCGGGTTGAAAGGATTTGCTATGAAAGGACATGACATTATAGAGTCATGTCTCCTCAAGGAGGCATGTCTCTATAATGGCATGTCTCACAAATCACTTATATATATGGTCTTTGGTTGTTTAATAAGAGGAGCATATACAACAAACAATGCGAGTCTTATTTATTCAATCTGCAGTTAATCGATATTAACATATTTATATATATCTATTATTATATCAGTAATAATATATATATCTTGTGATTAAATATATCACATATATTGAGGTTATATAAGAAAAATTAAAAGTCACATATTCTGATCTAAAACTTAACAGATATGCACAATGGTATTGTTATGGAGTCGGTTTTGGTATGATCATCACATACTATTATTGTTCAGTTGTCTTTTGTAATAATTCTCTTATAAATAGCATGGCGTTTGCTCCTGTGAAACTATGCAAGGGAAGTTCTACTCAAGTAGGCAATTAATATTTTGTCTGCAACTGTCTAATTCAAATAAGAGTTGTATATTGATTTATGAAATTTGTATCTGTGTGAATTCTGCAAATTTTGTAGCTTAGGATATTTTAGTGGTATCAGAGCACAGTGACCGTACCAGCGTGTGAGGGTTTCAGTTGCATGTCAATGATTTTTCAGTTGCATGTCAAGGTTTTCAGTTGCATGTCAATGATTTTCAGTTGCATGTCAAGATCTTCAGTTGCATGTTATAGATTTTCAGTTGCATGTCAACTTTTTTTTGTCGCATGTCAGAAATTATGGTTTCTCTTTGTTCCTAATCCAATGCATGTTAGTAGAAAGTGGTTCTATGCATTCCAGAGGGTTTGAACCGCACAAGTACAATTCAAGAAGTCGTTCTGGACAGCAAGTGGAAGGGATTGGAAGCAACCCTGTTGAAACAGAAATGGAAGAACTGGAAAATTAAATTGCTGCCACGAAAATTGCTAAGTGGTATAACAGATATCAAAAGAGGAAGAATCTTCTAACATTTTAGGAATATCAAAATTCATCAAGGTTGGCTATTTCTGTGTATGAGGAGGTTATCAAAATCTTTGACGAATACTCAAGTGAACCCGAAGAGGTCAAGGTTACCGGATCATTTGATAGGTACTATGTAAGAAAAAGGAAAGAGGACTTGGATCTTGAGTTAGGAACTCAATCAGAATCAAAAGAGGGCCAGACTATGTCTAGTCAAGAGGGAGTTGAAACCTATGGAGACGGAAAGGTTAAAAGGTTTGAGGATTTTACTATAGAAACATGTTCTAAGTACGATTGCCAAAATCAAGGTAGTGCGGGGTATTGTCTTAAAGACAAATCAGACGGAGAAACTGAAATGAATGAGAAGAATAAAGAGTTGAAGCCAGAAGGAGCATTTTTGAATGAAGAAAACTCAGAAGTTGCCATTGAAGAAAGGATAGAAAAGAAAGAGGAGTCAATTGCTTATGACTTGCAGCCTATGAATGATCATGGGAAGATAGAGGAATCAGAATTTCAAGTTGTAAAAGAAGATGCCTCAATAGTAGAAGATGGTGATGTCCAAGACAGATCAACCCAATTTTCACATTTCGGCTACATGCAAGGTATGACATCCCATAGTGAGATTGATTTCCCTTATTTTGTGCACATGATTGCATTGGAGGGATACCTTTTAAGATCATATGAGGCATATTGTTGTAGAAAGTTGTTTGTAGAGATTAATAGATTGCCTATCAAGAAGATCCTTCAATGTGATAATGTTTGGTTTGTCATGGAGACTTCACTATGGACCTGATTGGTAAAAAACATAACAGCTAAGAAGGTGCAGGTACTAATCAGTTTTATGGCAGCTAAGGGAATAGGTGACTTTCATTTGGACACACCTCATAGACCAGCTCTTGTAAAGAAGCAACCTACGTTGGAGGGAGATGCAATAAAGGACAACGAAAACAACTTGAAGAGGCAGGACCATGATTCTGATTTTCTAAGTTTGACCAGCAATCCTTTGTCATCACATGAGGTTTGCATTAAGGACACTCAAGAGTGGATTGATAAGTATGAGGTAAAGGTTAAAAATTCTGATTGCTTACATTCTAATTTTGTATCAGTATTTGACAAGGAGTACGAGGAAAATGATTCTACTGACTGTTGTGTTAGTAATCCTTTGATTGAGCATAGTGTTGGGTTAACTTCAAAACATAAGTTTTGTGGTAAAGATGTTGTGAAGGGAGCTGTATTTGAATGGCATGATTTTGAAGACAAATTAGAACATTTGTTTGAAGATGTTAGACCTCAAAAGTCAAATCACTGGAAAAGCCAAATGAGGGTAAATGAAGACATGATTATTGTAGCCCTAACTCATTTTGATGATACTCGTAAGACGATGTCAGATTATTGGAAGGATCAAGGGAGACACAAAGGTCTTGAAGAAGAACTATTTCTTGCACACTCACAAGTATTCAAAGAAGTTTTGGTTGCAATGGAATCAAATTACCTCCACCTACTTTTGGGTAGAGATCATCCCTTCCATCTTTATGAGATATATTTAGGTGCATTAAGAAGGGAAGAAAATGAAATTCATAAGCTTACTGCGGACTTTTTTAAGGATACGCAATTGCCCCTTCAAGAATCAGAAAATCAAGTGGATGAGTTTTGCTTGGTGAGCTTGACACATACTTCATTGTTTGAAACAGAATTTCAGTCATCTACAATAGGGACATCCAAAGAGCAACAAGTCAATGTGAAGATTAGTAGACACATGGATGAAGAATTGGTAGGACCCCAATGTGGAGTTTATAGAGGTGAAGACAAAGATATAACTAGCAACCTTGGGACAAAAGTTATGACAGGTGGGACTTTCGGATTTCAGCTGGAAACATCTCTTGAACCATTACTTGTGGATGACAAGCCACTCGTGAAAGGAGAGATGATCAAGATCTATTGAAACATCACACAAAGGCATGATGAAAGAACTAATCTCCTGAATTGGAACATCAGTCCCTTACCTATGCAGAATTATGGGTTGGCGCCCTTACTTTTAAAGATGATAATGTTATGGAGTCTTCCAAGGTTGGCACTCAACACTCGAGGGTCAAACATGAGGCATTCGTCAGGGTTCCACCTCAGAAGAGGTCTGAGTTTGTATATTATAGCATGAAAGATGTAAAGAAGACACAAAGTATGCACGATGGATGGCTACAAAGAGCTAGGGAGGAAGAGTTGTTGGCTGTCTAAGAAAAACAGCACTTACAGGAGGTCAAGGAATGCTGCAACCATATAGATCAAGCAAGACAACGAAGAGAAACCTATCTTCAAACACTATTTCTTCCAAGGGAAGAAGACATGGTGGGGGAGCATACATGGGATGATCCTCTTGAGTTGAGCAAGCCAGAAGAACATTCAGATTTGTGTGGACATGGAAAGAGGTATGTTTCGGAAATTTCAGTTTGTATACATCATGACGATCAGGAGTTAGTTCTTTTGGAAAGCCCATTGAAAGCTCAAGTCATAGAATTGGATAGGGTAGTTGAGTCTACATTGCATGGACCAAACAACAATGTGAAACATGCATGTGTAGATAGAGACATGGGTGGTTCAAATTTGGTTGGACACTTAGCTAAACATGGAGAGTTTAAGTAGTTTACTTGTGTTGAGGTACAAACCTATCATGATGGTGATTCTCTGATGGAGTCAGAGACTACCTTAATTCTAGGACTCGTGACACCTGTCATGGAGACAGTTGCCTTTGATTGGTATGTACTTGGAGAAGGGGAGTCTCAGCTAGCCTATGAACCAAGGTATAGAGAAGTTGTAACAGAGATACTTGGTTTTGAGTTGCAAATATTTAGGTTTCCGTTGGGTTACGGTCTATGGTATACACATGAGTATAAGGGCAGAAGTGTTCCAATCCTAACTCATGGAATATTAATACATACTTTGTTGATTAATAACTGCTCTACATTGCTGAACATGGATTTTTTTGGGAGTACTATGAGGACAACAACTGTTTGGGTTTTGTGGAGAAACATGGGTCATCTCTTTATTGTTGGGAGTTGGCATTTTTTAATGGTATCTAATGAATCAGATTTTGATATATTGAGTGCCTTTTTAAGTTCAACTTCCTCAACATCTATTATAAGTTCTTCAACCCTTGAACCAGATCTTGGTGTAGTCATTATGCTTAATGGCATTGCTAATCTAAATTCATCTGTGTATAGGGATACTAATGTGGGTCATATACGAACATTGTTCCAACTTAGAATAGTGCTTTTGCACTTTCGTTGTCTCAATTCTTCACCCACAAGAGTACTTACAGGTTTCTGTGGTGTGTGGTTTGGTTTGAGGCACTTCTATATTGGGATTATGGTAGTGTGCTTCATAGTCTTGGGTCTTATCATGCTTACATTAGTTTAGAGCAACGGAGATTCGAAGAAGATGCACCAAGATTTCCTTGGGATCCAGGAATTAAATGTACTTGATCCTAATCAAATTTGATCCTGGTGATTTCTTGGGGCAAGCAATCTCGAGGTGGGAAGATTTGTAATGTCCCCAATATTGAGCCAAGGGATTAATAAGGGTATAAAATGATTAATTAAATAAGAGGCCAAAAAGCTATAGTCCCAACAAATATTATTATAATTATTCATTATGGGGCCACACCTTAAGTTCTTATTTTTTAGTCATAGGAGGGGGCCCCAGTTTTAAGTGGCCATCGATCTGATTTTGCAAATTAGAATGTTTCCTGCGAGGTGGTCTTACAATTTAGGAATGTGTGAAAATCTACTTTTTGAGGCGCTGAGATCTTTTATAAGGAATCACATGTAGAAGAGGTCATTCTAGGTTATTGCTATTATTTTCTTTTCTCTATGATTTGCAAATTGGAACGCAACATCCTTTCTCAGGACGAGACCCCTGGAGAAAGCCATACCTCTAGACGAAACCCCAGAAGGTCCTTTGTAAGTAATTTGAGTAGTACGTTTCTATAACATCGATTGGGAGAGTTGGTTTTATTGGCGACTTCGACTGTAGCTAGGCAAGAACGAATTCATTCAGTCATCAAGGTTTGACAGAGAGGTCTTAGTGCAGCCGTATTTTATCTAAACTTCTAAGCACACCAAGTCTGCAAATCTGATTGGATACGATATGCACAATGGTATTGTTATGGAGTCGGTTCTGGTATGATCATCACATACTATTATTGTTCAGTTGTCTTTTGTAATAAATCTCTTATAAATAGCATGGCATTTGCTCCTGTGAAACTATGCAAGGGAAGTTCTACTCAAACATGCAATTAATATTCTGTCTGCAACTGTCTAATTCAAATAAGAGTTGTATATTGATTTATGAAATTTGTATCTGTGTGTGAATTCTGCGAATTTCGTAGCTTAGGATATTTCACAAATATGCAATGATAGAAAACATACACAAATATAAGAGATATGATTGGTAGCTATGTGCCCTAATAATCAATTTATAAAAAACTATGCATGTTTTAGGGCAACAACAAACCTCAATTTTGAGTCCTTGGAGAAGAAACTACTCCAAAAATCTCTGCTGTAAGATCCCAAACTATGTTGCATGGGTACTCGTACCCATACCCTTGGGACGTGTACCAAGTACTGGGTACTTAGCGGAGAGCATCATAGCTAAGGACCTTGATTAAGATTTCTGATTTTTGTTTGCGTATCAGCTTGTTGTTTATCAAGCTTAATTCAATACGTAATCAGTTTGAAACTTTGATACAATACTGATTAACAGTAAAGTTCAAGTCAGAAGTTTATCATTTGCAATATGTCATTGTTATATGATTTATGATCTTCTTGTTCATGTTTAAAGTTTGCCTTCTCTTTTATGCATCTAAACATTTAGCATATGTTATTATTACAAACATTGCAAATCTGAAACTGAAAACAATACATTACATCTGCAAACTTTATCACTGTTCTTGTTTTGAAAACTCATTGTCATGACTCCTATTTTCAGATTTTCTATAAAATATTAAATTATATTAAAAAAAATATCGACCTACCCAAGTAACCCGTCCCCTATTTTGAAAAATAGCCGTACCCGTACTTGTACCCGCACCCATACCCTAAGTACCCAAGTACCCCCGTCCCCGTGCAACCTTGATCCCAAATATAATACAATATTTTCCATGATTATTTACAATGGAAAATATCTCAATGCATAACCTCTCATTTGTAACCCCATGGTTAAAGTACACAATCAGATAATGCACATAAGGTTGATTAAATACAAGTAATTACTTATTTACAATTCACCTATGTGATGCAAACAATAGTACTGTTTGGTTTCATCATGTCAGTACTCATTGAACGTTGCTAGGGACCTACAAAAGGACCACCCACCCACCATGTGTGCCACAAGTTGTCTAATCCATTTAACTTCATAGAAACTTAATATTATATGCCTATGTACAATACATGAAGAAAACACACTTATACTGAGAGGGGGGTGGATCAGTATACAACAATTCACTTATTGAAACTTTAGCAATCACATAGCAAAAATCACAAGTAAGATCTAGCAATGAAGAACACAAGATGCACACACGATTTTACTTGGAAATCCTTGCAGGAGAAAACCACAGAAAAATATTTTTTTGTATATATAAATCTTTTTACAAGCTTCATAGACAGCAACCCACAAGAGACTCCAATCCTCTCTTTATAGTTTGCAAACATCAAACCACTAGAGACACCGATCCCCACAATTGAGTACCAACTCAGGAAGAGACTCCTCTTTATAGTTCACAAACACCAACCCACTGGAGACACCAATCCTCGCAACTGAGCACCAACTCAGAAAGAGACTCCAATCTCTTTGAATGAGCAGTACCAACCTCCTGATCTCTTAGAATAGAAGACTCTAACCTTTGAAGTACAAATGATAGATGTATGCAAACTTCCTCTTCAAATTTTCTTCACAAATCTGCTCTTACCCTTGTTCAAGTCTTCACAATACTCTTTCACAAAATATGCAAAAGTTCACTCCAATGTCTTCACAAAATAAGATCAAAAGAATCTCATAAATCTGCTCATGTATTTGATATATATCTGCTGGAACCTCTTCTTAATTCTGCTCTTCTTGCACACAAATAATCCTTCATGTGCTACTCATAAATCTGCTGTAGCATATACTTATTCATCTGTAAAAATAGGAATAATATTCAATGAATTGTTACCCAAATGGTCCTCAAAAATCTTCTATTTATACCACCTCAAACAGCACTTCAACCAAGGGCTGCATCTCCTTATTAGGTCGGCCCAAGCAGATATATTTATTTTTGGTTGGCTAAGGCATGAGATAAATTTCATTTTATTTGGAACACCTTTTAAGATTTGGGCACCAAAGTTACACGAGGTGAGCCACATGGAAATTACAATTTAAATCTGCCAATATTGAAGGAGGTTAGCCAGCATAAATAAATAAAATATTATTTATTTAAAAAACAATTTAACCTCTAATTTTCTAAAGCAGACCTCGCTACAGGAGGCCTAATTTCTACAGCAGACCTTTGACATCAATGACAATATTCCAGCATCACATGCCATTCCTTAACATGTTTAGTAGTTGAAATAGTACAACCCTGATAATATGGATTTTTGAGAGTGATGGCTAGTACTAAATTCTGTCACTTGTTCATTTGTATGAAAAATTGATGCAGGATCATTCGGGTCCACAGGCGATCTTGCATCAACCAAAACATTTCAGGTTTTCTTTTAGATTCAATTCAGTTTTGGTTCAGTTTTGGGCTGCATTTTAGTTGGTTTTTGCTAGTTTCCTTTTGGAGGAATTTCAGGATCAATTTAGCCAATTGAGGATTTCATCTTGTTGAAGACCCAAATGGGTATCTCCAGATTCAATTTGGTGAAAGTTGGGGCAAAATCGGCTAAGTTATGGTAAATCAGATATGTGGCCTGGATCAGGAACAAGTTAGAGGAACAACTACTTCTGTTGATGGTGGTTTTAGCAATTTCAACTCTAACTAAATATTAGATCACTCACTCCTCTTGAAAAGAAAGGACTTATGCTCCAAGGTTCCTTTCTAGTTAGGTCTTGACCGTGTTGGAGAGCTAAGAGGTCTGTGTGATCAGTTCAACAAGGGGTATTTGCTGATAAACTGAACTTTGACATAGATAACAAGCCAAGATTTTCACATCTAATTAAAAAAAAATCAATTTCACGCTTAGAAACATAAATTTGGAAATAGTACAAGATTTTTACCAGGAACTTAATGTAGATCTAAGAATAACTTTAGAAGTTAACCTTAGATACATACCTATTTTAATTTGTTTACAAGAAAGATCAAAATATAATAGGGTTTTAAAAGAAACAAGTCTTAATTAAGTGGACAATGACAAGTTTCATCTCATTTATCGGATCTGAATGGTTAGACAAGTTCCAAAACCAACATTGCAATAAATAGTATTTCACACAATCAAATATAACATCAATGAAAGCATCTAAGGAATGTAATGAAAGATTTTATAGGTTGCATACAAATCAAACCACCATATTCCATGCGCAGATTTGAGACACAAACTCCATGAATTGCACAATACGATGTAGACCTTCCTAGATTACGTAACTTAGATTACAAAACAAAACATACCATCACCAAGATCAGAATTTTTGTTTGTGAGCAACATGCATGATCCTTCAATTAATCTCAAAATTTGCAAAATTACAAAATTTAGTATGTTTCAATGCTGAAATTGTATAAGTTTGCTGCAGTGCAATGATTTCCAGCCCCTAAAAAAGTCTCAAAAGGAGATATAAATAACCACCTTGGTTCCTTAGAATTGTTGACTTGAAACTAAGTTGCCGGTCTCAGTTTGGATTTGGATTCGGGTTCGCGGGTTCAATCAAAACTTTTTTAGAGTGGGTTCGGGTTCATCCATACAAAAACATATAAAAATAAAACATAAAAAATATATGCATATATGCAGCAGCAAATAAGTTCATAATACACCACTATGCTAATAGTAAAGTAACATAGCAAAATGCACCACCATTTATATTAATATTTTAGTCCAAATAACATAGCAAAATGCCAAACTACACCATATCAATGCTTTAGTTCAAAAATAATAATGTCAACTTTAACCATCTGCCATCATTGATCAAATATCGTCAAAAGTTATCAAACATATCATCCTCCAACTGTGGCAAGTTAGAAGCACAAATAGTGCCACTGACATTGGTACTAGTAGTCTTAGCCTCAGGGTCGGCCTCATGATCGCTTGGTAGCTCATGATCATCATCAACTCCAAGTGCACCAAGGTGGGCAATTGAATCATCCAACTCTGCATGCTCTGGCTCTGGTTCAACATCTCATTGCTTTGCCTTCCCTTTTTTATAGGTATTTTCTTTGTGTGTTAGGACTCAGGAGCCTCCAATTTGAATGCACATATACCAAGTCTTCCACCTTTTGGATTGTAGTCCATTGCGTTTAATTGAGTGGATAAAGAAGTATGTGCTCCAATTCCTCTCAAATGATGATGAACTAGCAACCTATCAAGATTTTCGATTTTGAAATTAGAATTAAGAGTTATGAGTAAAATTTCTAAATATAAATTCAGTATTCATCAACAATAATTTAGAAATTAGAATCTTAAGAGGAAGAACTTACTTATGATAAAATTTTTGATGGCAACAAGTTGGTGCTAGTATATTTCTCCATGGAAGTACCACCATTTATGAGCATCAACATCTTGCTTGTTTGCAAGAGCGTCAAAACCACAATCATCCATGCTTATGAAACTCATGAATTCAGACCTCACTAAAGGCCGTATGTGATCGGGAAAGAGTATACAAAGGGCTGCCTTGTATTGACGAGTAACTTCAGAATCTCTATATGGGGCAACTCTAGTGCTACTCTCATTAAGGACCGCCCGACTATAGTACCTGAGGCTCAATGCAAAGGCAAGGAGATGGAAGGGAGTAGTCATTTTGTTCCATCTCTCCACCATGATTTTTAGTAGTTCCTTGAAGAATGTTTCTTCAAGATCTTGCTCTCTCATTTATGATTTTTTGTCATATCCTCAATCATGGAGTCAATGCCATCATATACCTCACCCAATCAAGGCCTATGCATGTTAGTATTTTAGGACATGCTCAATATAGGCTCAGTAAATCTCAAGAGGTACTCGACACGATCCCGCCAAGAGTCATCTAGTATCATTGCCTTAATGGCAACTGCCTTTGTACTACTAGATTGTCTCCATATGTTACAATCAACATTGATTACAATTCTAGACAATGCCTCTTTAATCTTCACAAGGCATCTCAAAACAATTGTGTTGGAGGCAAAATGGGTCTCAACAACCTATTTCAAAATTAAAAGTAAAAACTTAGAAAATTTACTAAAGTCTAAAACATATTTAAATTTTAAATAATTTAACTTACCTTCAAGAGCTCCAATCTTGAGAATTGCCTAAAAATGCTTTGCAACATATGGTGCTTCGTGAATAACATTTGGATCTCCTGGGCATCACCATACATTTGTTTGATCCACTCAACTTTCTTGCCATTTTTTTGCAGCATTTGGCTGAGTGGACAGCACAAGGTATCCAAAAAATTGATCATAGTGCTCCTCAACCAATAACCCAATAACCCTACAATTTTTGGCATTGTTTGTTATCACCTGAACAATATTTTGAGTGCCAACTGTTGATGTTTTGAAGCAGAATAATATAAATGCAATATACAGAAAACTAGAAAAGCATATGAACAGATGACACGATTATTTACCTTGGGAAAACTCTCCTACTTGAGGGAAAAACCCAACCACACCCGGAAAACACATCCTTTATTGAGTTCTTTAGAACATATACAATAACCACTTGCTTATGATTGAGCTTTCTGATCAATCAATCAATAAGCCTTTCAATCACTTGAATACACAGAATCATAAAAGAAAATGTACATATCTCTCAGATATGAATACCACAGAAAGACTTAAAAGATAATAAAGATCTCATACAGATCGAATGCAACAGGATCTCAAAACTCTGCGATAATAAATATCATACAAAGAAACTCCAGAACTATTCACCTTCTCTCGAAAGGTAATAATGACTTGCTGTTACACAAGAATGATCTCCTTCAACATTACACAAAACAAACTAATTGAAAAATATATTTATGAGACGACAGACACAAAGTCCAGAAAATGTCGATACTTTTAACACTCAATCATTAGAGGAATATCAAAAATGATCTTGCCCAATACGAATACTCTTGAAATAACCCGACGCATACCAAGAGACTGCAATTGCACACAAGGAGGCAAGGAACGTTATCAAAAGCTGGAAGTCATGCCGTTAATGAGCCACATCATCAACTCTTGGTGCCATGACAAGCGACTCATCAAAGATAACAGTGAAAATAATAAAGACTCTTTTGCATATGCAATAACATCACCCGCACACGATTCTGAAGACCATACATGACGGTGCAAAATAACCAAAGATATTAATGCAAGAGTCGAACACCCACGATGCCACCTCACATCCATGAGCCACCTCATAGCTCAACCCGCTCGATGATAAGATAGTGTGAATACAAAACATCTCCATATGCTTTGACTGCTGAATGATATCTCTCGCAGCTATAAAAACATTAACACCAACTTGCTCAATGGCTTGGAAAAGAATGTTTGCAATAAATGGACCGTCCTTCACTTGCCCTTAACAATCCACTGCTCTCAAAAACATTGCAGCTCTCGTGTGTGATGTCCCCAATTTAACAGTTGTCAAGGGGACAAGTTTGTTAGCCCATCATAGCGACTCTCGTGGGCTAATGCTTTGTTTTGAGGGTCTGTCGGGGAAGACTTACTATTTTGGGTAAGTCACCCTATGCCAGTTTCTATTTTGGGATGATGGATTTCAGTGATTCAGTGTCAGTGTATTGGGGAACGAGATCAGCGTGATGCATTCAATCTTCCTTATTTAATTAATGATGGAGTTATAAGTTATATCATTGATATTAATGATATCTTATGTTTTAATGATACTTTATGATTATTAAAGTGGAATATCATTATGCAATTTATATCCTAAGTCATAATGAAAGAAGGCTTTTAAGTTATGAGAAATGTATTCTTGAAGATATGAATTCGAGCCTTGTAGAGGAAGATGCATCTTTCCTATAAGACTTTCGAAACATTTGAGAGATATTATCTTATGACATTTTATGAATTTGTGGAATGAAGAACTGGTTAAGGGTTTCAGAATTTGAGCATATCGAATTGTGAATTCAATTTGTGGTTTCAGCACCTTGAATTGGATCATTAGTATCCAGTGAATCGTGTTAAGGTTGTGATTGTTGTGAGGAATTGCATTATGTTTTGTGGGCACGATAATGCAAGAGGAAGCTGCGGTTGAGATGGAATATAACTGAATCGCGGGTTGGGAGAAAGACTAATGATTTTTTCTTGGCGTCATCACTCCACAGCTCCAGCCGCCTTGGTAACACCAACACTTTCAGCAGTCTACATAGGGACATGGCAATGGACAGCGAGATGCATATAGATGCCGCGGATAATACATAAACCGTGCGGCCAACATTACATTGGAAACATTACAATATTCAAACGCTTTTAATGGTATGTTGTGCTTGTTTGATAAACAACATTTCAAATTAATTGTAGTAATTGTATTTATTTACAAGAATTCAGAAAATACAAAAAAAAGCATTGCTTTGCTTGTGACGTTTTATGTATTGGAAAATAAGTTTTAACAAAACAAGAGGTTATATATGTATACATTTGAATTACCTGGCAAATTAGTGGGAAAGTGTCAATTTATCAGATAATTCAGGGTATTACTGTTGAATTGTTAAAAAAGGAGCCAGACAGGCTCTTTACAGTGTATCAAAGCAAAAATCTTGCCAGCCTATAGGGTAAATTGGGTCTGAATTATGGATGGTGATAGATTCAGACAAGGATATCATTACACTCGCAGGAGTCGTAATTCACCACCACTTGGTGACATGGAGCAGAGGAATATGGGAGACAAGATCCCAAATAATACAGGTACTGATGATGACAGAGAGTCGACTTTGGTATTCAAAAATATTGCTCGCAGTCATTAGGAGTTGGCAGCTGGCCAACAACAGATGGCTACAATTCTACAAAATCTTTCAGATACTTTGCAGCGTATTACCTTGCCCCGGAATCAGGACAGGGACAGAGATCAGAGGAGTGTTTCAGCCAGTTCACACAGGTCTAGGATAGATCTGACAGGTACACAGGACTTGCCTTTGCACCCTACCTTCTTGAGACCAAAGGCAGACACTGTCAGTTTTGATGAGGAGGCTTCCTTTACGGAAGACATTTTGGCTTTGCATACTGAATGAGACACTTTACCCCCTGAAGTAAAGCAACATCTTAATTTTGATCGTTTCATGACTCAGAAACGAGAACGCTCCAAGGGAAGAACAAATGGGCGTCACAGGCATGCAAATCAGGATCTCAAGCAAGCAACCAACAAGCTGACATTAGCACATTTTGATGGGAGTGGCAAGGTGACTGCCAGAGCTTGGATACATACCTTTCCTTGTGTCCTATGTCTGCAGAGGACGACATTCGATTTGCTATTTTGCATCTTGATGGTTTAGCACATGATTGGTGGTACCATGGATTGGTATCGTTGCACCATGATTAGATTGTATCCTATCAGGACTTTGTGGATGGGTTAGTGGAGCGGTTCGACAGGAAGGACCCAGAGTCCTACTTCAGAGAGCTCGCATAGCTCAAATAGACAGGCAGCCTGGAAACCTTTATTGGTGAATTTTAGAAGGTTTTAGTTATGGTATGTGACATATCAGAGAGGAGGCGTGTCATGTTATTCATTGAGGGGTTAGTGGAATCTCTTAGGGGTTGGGTCAAGTCATTTGACCCTAATTCATTACAGTTAGCCATGAAGAAGGCTAGAGATTTGGAGTTTTCAGCTCCACGCAATAAATTTCCTTCTAGACCATCAAATTACTCTTATGATGACAAGGCTGTTCCTAAAAAGAATGATGGACCAGAATTCAGAAGACTAGTGACAAGACCTCTTGATCTTGAGACAGTGATTTGAGGAGAAGGAGATTGTGTTTCTACTGCAGGGGCCCTTATGACGAGAAACACAAATGCCCATTGAAGCCTAAAGGTAGAAATAGTCTCATGGAATGGTATTATGAAGATGAACACCATGCTGATTTTGAAAGACAACAAATTGATCCGGAAGAGGATGTTTTGGAAGAGACAGGTAACAGTGAGAAGGTGGAAGAGGATTCCAACCTTAAGGTTGTATATCTTTCTAGCATGCAGAAAGAGGGTTCTTTCAGGATGAGGGGCCTCTTAGCAGGGCAACGGGTCATTGCTCTTTTGGATATAGGGGCTATGCATAATTTTGTTGATTCGCGATTGGTCTCCAAGAGGGGAATACAAACTGAGAAGTTTGTGGGTATTAGGGTGAAGGTGGCAGATGGTTACACCTTGAAATGTGACAGAATGATTCTCGATCTTCCCATGAAATTGAACAACTATGAGTTCAAAGCTGATTTGTATGTGGTTGACATGGGTGGCACTGATTTAGTCTTGGGCATGAGTTGGTTACATTCGATTGAGGCCTTTTATCTCAGCCTCAAAGATATGGAGATGAAGTTTGAGGTGGATGGCAAGAAACACATACTCAAGGCAATCAAAGAGGAGAGCTTGAGGACTATGTCCCTTAGGCGGATACAACATCTCATACGACATGATGCAGTTGAGTGGGCATCAGAGTGCAGGACTCTACCCACCATTGAGGAGTCAGGAAAATCAACATATCATCCTGAGATACAAGAATTGAGAACTAAACACTCCAAAGTGTTTAGTGATTTACCACATGGCAGACCACCTGATAGGGGGATAGAGCATATTATTGAGCTGAAGGAGGGCACTAAGCCCATCATGATTACTCCTTACAGGCATCCTAAGCGCCTGAAGGATGAGATAGAGAAGATATCCAGGAGTTGATTTCCATGGGGCATATTAGGCCTAGTAAATCATCCTTTGTTTCTTCAGTGGTTCTGGTGAAGGATGGTACCCTCAGGATGTGTATAGATTACAAAATGTTGAATCGGAGGACCATCAAGAACAGGTATCCCATTCCGTGTATTGATGAGTTGCATGGGGCATGTTACTTTTCTAAGATTGTTTTGTGATTCGGCTACCATCAGATCTGGATGCGGGAGGAGGATATAGAGAAGACAACTTTCTGATGTCACTGTGGACATTTCGACTTTTTAGTCATGCCTTTCGGTTTGACTAATGCTCCCGCCACCTTCCCGTCTACTATGAATAGAGTGTTCCATAGCCAGTTGAGGAGGTTTGTTCTGGTCTTCTTCGACGACATCTTGATTTACAACAAGACATGGGATGATCATCTTGCTCACTTGGACAGTGTGTTGGATATCTTGGATAGGGCTTCTTTGTATGCAAAGGAGTCTAAATGTGCTTTGGGGATGACTGAGTTGCTGTATCTTGGTCACATTATCAGTTCAGAGGGAGTACGTATGGATCCAAATAAGATCTGGGCTATCTTGGAGTGGCCTGTTCTTGAGAGTTTGACACAGCTCAGAGGGTTCATTGGGTTGTGTGCTCTCTATTGCAGATTTGTTGCTAGGTTTTCACGACATGCAGCTTCCTTTACTGATCTGATCCGCAAGGGTGCTTTCGAGTGGACTTCTCAGGCAGAGGAGTGTTTTGAGAAGTTCAAGTTGATCATGATGACATGCCCGGTTTTGGCATTATCGGATTTCTCTAGGCCCTTTGATCTGCATTATGATGCTTCAGGTGAGGGCATTGGGGCGGTACTTTCTCAGGATCACCACCCTATTGTTTTTGAGAGTCGGAAACTTCGGGGTCTGGAGAGGGTCTTTAGCGTGTATGATAAGGAGATGTTAGCCATTATGCATGCTTTGGCTAAATTCATGCAGTTTTTGGTTGGTAGTAAATTCTGTATCAAAACTGATCATAACAGCTTGAAGTACTTCTTGGCGCAGCGTGATCTCAATGAGAGACAACAAAAGTGGGTTAGTAAATTGCAGTCCTATGACTTTGATATCTCCTATATCAAAGGTACTCATTCATCATCTTTCATCATCAGGATCACTCCTGTGTAGACAAATTTCGATTCGGATGCTTCTTCAGTTGTTTTTGCAAGATGGGTGGTTTATTATTATTATTTAATTAAATTTGCTAAGGTTGCCATTTTTGTTGGTATTATATGTTGGATACCTTAGTGTTATAGCGCGTTGGAACCGGGATGAAAAGTTTTAAATCTTGGGCACAAAAAACAGGGACCTTGCGTGTCATAATTTCATGATATTGGTGAAAAGGTCATTTTTGGAGCCAATTGAGTTAATAAATTATATTATTCAATATGTGCCTAAGTATAAAAAGTGTTTTAAGTGAGAAGTGTGTGAGAGAAGACACTTTTTAATTATAAAAGCAATGCTTTGTGAAAGGAAAATCAGCTATTGATTATTTTATAATTTTTCTTCTTGAGCCTTGGGCTAGGGTTTTTGAATTCTTCACTGCTGCAATTGTGCTGAGGTAAACAATTGCTAGATCTCTCTACTGTATTTCTGTGGCTAAGGAGAGAATTGGATTTATTCTGGAGATTATTTTCTAAGGAAGATTACTGATAATTAATTGGCACACAGAGAGTGCAATTAATTCTGAAATTGGTTTTCACATTGAATTGGGGCCTGCATTAAGAGGTCAATCGGATTGGAGCTTGCTGGAGATTGAACTAGAGATTTGTTGTTTGGTTTATGGACTGAGATCTTACTGTATTGGAGCTGAATATCTTTTGGCACTTGTGGAGTTTGGTCATCTGCAGACGTTTCAAGGGTTTAGAGGTTATATGTTGGCTGGGAACGAATCATTCTCAAGATTTGTATGCACTTTGAATCAACATTCCATGTTGGTGAATTGTGCTTGTATAGTTCAGTGTTAGGAAGTGGAAGTATTTCGTTTGGCTTTGACTAGTTTATAGTCCCTTCCTCAGCGTGAGTTTTCTTTGGTTGTTGCTACTGGTTTGTGGAGTGGTAATTTACTAGCAGCCACGTAGAGAGATAATATGGTGGCATTTTTGAAATCTGCTGGCAGCTGCTTGGTTACAAGGTTGGACTTTATTTATATCATTGCTGTGATGTATCTGTTTGATAGATGTTGTATTTAGTTTGACAAATCCATAGGCTAGAGTTAGACGCTGTTTCTTTTTCCTATGAAATTGTATTGGCTGTTATTCATATTGAAACGTTGGATTAGATTCATCTTGGATGGTTGTTTTCATACTTATTTGAGAATTACAAAAAGGAATTATATAATTGTTCTGGAAAAAATTATCAAATCTCTTTATTTTCAGAATTAGAAAAGTTGTTCATATTGGGTTATCCAGAAGGAGCCAGTCAGGCTCATTACAGTGGTATCAGAGTAGTTTTCTTGCCATCCTGTGGGGATTGTAAAAATTGTGTGAGTGATCAACACTCTATTTTCTAGTATGGACAGGTACAGGAAAACATATAGCAGTAGACAGAGGAGACCATTAGACAGTTTGTCTGAATTCAGAAAGCAAATTGATGCCTTGGTTAGACAGTTGGATCATAGTCGGGATATTCAGAACATGATTTGTGAACAGTTGTCAGATCCGGCTACCATTGACAAGGCAACTAGATACATGGTTTCGTTCTAAGGCAGATCTTCTCGTAGGACGCAGGATACAAGACAGGTTGACATGGTGAGGGAGGTCAGGAGAGATCTGCAGGATGATTTCACAGGTGCACTTGGGCCTAGCACATCAGTGCCCCTCCAGTTGAGTTACCCCACACTTTGATTGTAGGGTCATTACCTATCTCAGTGGACGAGCACATGACAGTTGCATGGAGACTTAGCACTCAGTTGATGATCCGGTGATACAGCAAGAGTTGACACCAACAACTGATTTATGTAGCACCCCAGATTGTATTATAGAGACAGACAACGACTTATGTTCAGATTGCCATGATGATAGTTCTATGGTCGATGTTGAGGGAGTTGTTGATAGTGGGAGTGCTGTAGTGTTGGAGGATATGATGGTGGACTCTGGATTGCCATAGTAGGAGGATACCACTTTTGAGGACTGCCTTGAAGAGATGGAGTTAGATTGTACAAATCTGGATAGTGGCAGTCCCGATATGGGGTTAGTGCAGGAGATGCTAGTACTCTCCTGTGTGGAGGATTTGAGCATGGAGTCTGCATGTGATGATACCAGTGTTGAGTCGGAGACAGTAGACACGGACTCATGCTAGCATGACTTGGATTCATTTGTTAGTAGGGAGTCAGAGGAGGTTCAGTTCGAGTCACTAGAGGAGGTAGGGCCTTTGTTAGCATCTTGGTTTGCTACCGATAGTTTCTATGTGACCCCTGAGGGTGACTCCATCAGTGGTGAGTCATGTCTGTATCAGACCCTGGGAGAGGACTCCGAGTTGCTAGAGAGTGCAGATGGGTCCCAGGATCTGGATTATTCAGTGGTTACAGAGGACGAGGCAATTGAGAGTATTGAGGAGGTAGATTCTGCAACAGCTTCCTCGGGTACAAAGGAATTTGATGGAGATGTGTCAGATGCTAGTACTCCGTTTGAGGATGTGAGTTCAATTGTTAGTTCACAGAGCTTAGATGATAGCACACTGGGGGATAATGTTTCTGAAAGGAGTATGTTGGGTACCACTTCTATTCACAGTATGAACAGTGTGCCAGGGGTGATGCATAGGAGGCCTATTTTTTAGAGTCATCATGTGTCTAGTCAGTTGAGAGTCAGCGAGCATGATATTGTTACCGCATTCGAGCATTTTGATGTTGCTCGACAGCTGCTGGCTGTTCATGGATGGGGTGCTCCTACGGATGATGAGCATGGTAGTTGTTACTTGTCTCTACAGAGATTCATGCCTTACGGGAGGCTGTCAGAATTTTGAGACAAGACTTTTTTCGGTTGGTAGCCGACCGAGATCACCTAGTTGGGTGGGGAAGTACAACATATGAGGCACTCTTGGATAGAGAGGACGAGGTGAGTGAGCTTACTCGGGAGCTCACGATGACTTTTGAGGTTTTAGAGAGCACTAGTTGGCTTTCCAGGAGTCATTGGTTCAGTTAGCAGAGGTGACTGTGGAATTGGAGCAGCTTCAGTCTACACCAGCACCAGATCCAGTGCAGTTACATATTGCGGTGTTTGGTGATTTGATGATGTCCACAGTTGGGGTTGTTGGATGTGATGGTGTTGGGGATACATCCACCCTTGATTCTAGTGTTGGAGGTACAGGTTCACTTCCATCAGATACTTGTGCAGTTGAGTTAGGCATTGTAGTAGAGGGTTGCAGTGTGCCTAACTATGGGGTGGATATTCCAGTTGGGATGGATCCTCTAGTTGGTAGCATTGCATCAGGTGATATAGTACAGGATGTTGTAGGCAGTGTAGTGGATCTGTCAGTGTTCAATGTTTCTGTTCATGACACTACTCCTTTGATTTCTCAGCAGGAAGGCATGGTATCACCTAAGTTAGTTGTTAGTGATCGCATAGCTAGCGATGATAGGCAACTGGCTACGTCACAGTTACACGATGACCAGTTATGGGTTCGAGGGGAGCAGATGGATGCTACCACATAAATTTTACTGCACAGTCATTCTTGGATCACCTTCTTGAGAGTTCAGAATTTCGTGAGGGATCTTACCGAGCTTCTAAGGGTGTTCTCATCCGGGGTAGTGGCGCAATTTGACGTTTGGTGAGAGATTGTAGGTACCTTGACTACGATGCTCCCTCACAGAGATTTCGAGGTTGGGTTTGCTGAGAGGGTCACCCAGGACCCTATCCAACTAGTTGTGCAGAGTTCAAGATTGGAGCCATCTTTGGGTTCGCGACTGGGGGATGATGAGCCTCTGACAGAGATCGGAGCATTTTATCGTCGTTACACAGTGAGGAGTGCTCATTATTTTTCCTTTGACCCACATGTTGATGAGTTGATGGCACATAGATGTGGGTTGGCTCCTAGTCTTTATCATCTGTTATGTGATGGGTTCACGCCATCAGCAATTGATGGGAGTTTTGGCTGCAAGTCAGTAGCAGGTAACTTGCAGAGTTATGGTGACTGCAGAGATTATACGATGGGTGGATATCCGGGTCCTGGTACAGCTTTGTTCAGGGGTATTCACCACTGTTGTGTAGATGGTCTACACACTCAGTATAGGCCAGTTGGGTGTGCAGGGGGAGTTCAGTGTGTACGGGATCTGAGTCACCCATACATCTTGGGTTTTGATGGTCCTAAGATTTATTTCTCTTGGGATCCGAGCAGAGATAGATTCAGTACGGGAGTGTGGGTGAGTGGTTGTTATGGATCTTTTTACATAGTCATCCCGTTTGTTTTCCAGGGGATGCTACAGGAGCCTGCACTTTGCGCCAGAGGCATGGCTTACAGCTTTCCGTGGGATCTAGGTGGATTGTGATGTTTCTTGTTCCGGTGATTGCTTGGGGACAAACAATCTTGGGGAGGGAGTACAGTAATGTCCCCATTTTTAGCAAGTCATTGAATTGATGGTACCAGGTCATTATTGCGATCCTCGTGTTCTGGCGAGGTGTTTAGAGGCTCATTGGTGTGAACTTACTATTTAAAGTAAGTCAATGGATAGTTCCGATGAGCTCAGATGAGTTAGAGGAGTTGAATGATGCTCTCGGTCTTCATTTCTGGCTTCTAGTTTGGGCTCCAAGAATCTTGGAGAGAGCATCTATTTTTAGTAAGTCACCCCGTCAGGTTCATTCATCATCTTTCATCACCAGGATCACTCCTGTGCAGACAGATTTCGATTTGGATGCTTCATCAGTTGTTTTCGCAAGACGGATCGTTTATTATTATTATTTAATTAAATTTGCTAAGGTTGCCATTTTTGTTGGTATTATATGCTGGATAACTTAGTGTTATAGCTCGTTGGAACTAGGATGAAAAGTTTTAAATCTTGGGCACAAGAAACAGGGACCTTGCGTGTCATAATTTCATGATATTGGTGAAAAGGTCATTTTTTGAGCCAAATGAGTTAATAAATTATATTATTCAATATGTGCCTAAGTATAAAAAGTGTTTTAAGTGAGAAGTGTGTGAGAGAAGACACTTTTTAATTATAAAAGCAATGCTTTGTGAAAGGAAAACAAGCTATTGAATATTTTATAATTTTTCTTCTTGAGCCTTGGGCTAGGGTTTTTGAATTCTTCACTGTTGCAATTGTGTTGAGGTAAACAATTGGAAGATCTCTCTACTGTATTTCTGTGGCTAAGGAGAGAATTGGATTTATTCAGGAGATTATTATCTGAGGAAGATTACTGATAATTAAAGGGCACATGAAGAGTGCAATTAATCCTTAAATTGGTTTTCAAATTGAACTGGGGCCTGCATTAAGAGGTCGATTGGATTGGAGTTTGCTGGAGATTGAACTAGAGATTTGTTGTTTGGTTTATGGACTGAAATCTTACTGTATTGGAGCTGAATATTTTTTGGCACTTGTGGAGTTTGGTCTGTTGCAGACGTTTCAAAGGTTTGGAGGTTATATGTTGGCTAGGAATGAATCATTCTCAACATTTGTATGCACTTTGAATCAACGTTCCATCTTGGTGAATTATGCTTGTATGGTTCAGCGTTAGGAAGTGGAAGTATTTCGTTTGGCTTTGACTGGTTTACAGTCCCTTCCTTAGTGTGAGTTTTCTTTGGTTGTTGCTGCTGGTTCGTGGAGTGGTAATTTACTAGCAGCCACGTAGAGAGATAATATGGTACCATTTTTGAAATCTGCTGGCAGTCGCTTGGTTACAAGGTTGGACTTTATTTATATCATTGATGTGATGTATCTGCTTGATAGATGCTGTATTTAGTTTGACAAATCCATAGGCTGGAGTGTAATGTCCCCAATCCCGCAGTAGGCCAGTTTAGTCTATCTCCCCCATCCGGATAGACTAAAGGCTTCTTTCAGAGGATGTCAGCCAGTCACAAGCTTTAGTGGGCGAGCTTTTAATATTTGGGCCTATTTTATAAAGTAAAGTCACTTTACTTTATAAAAAGATTTTATAAAGTCACTCTATGACTTTAAGTTACTTTATTTTATAAAAGTGACTTAAGTGACTTAAAGTAACTTAAGTGGGCACTTTATCCCATATTGCTTGCGTTTTGGAGTTTTCCCTCATTTCGAGGTTATAAAAGAAACAAGCTTTCTTGGGAAAAGTACAAGGAGATATTATAAACAAAAAGGAAATTAATTTCTGGTTGCACACGTGACTGGTTATATCTTTCTTGATGACACAAACCCTTGAAGAAGGTGTGAGAAGTTCGACGTAGCCCCAGAATTCTTAGCATTGGAAGAATCATACTGATTTCCTAAAGAGCCCAAACTGGAGAAAACACAGATTTAGCATATGTCTACTAAGTATCAATCCCAACAAGCATAGAGATAAGTAATTATAGATTTCACAACAGAGCTCAATAAGTGAGTGAATAAATTCAGTATTATACTCTGCATCTTAATCTCAGCAAGCAAGAGATTAGATATTCTCAGAAATCGTGGATGTTAGCAACACATTGGTTCTAAAATATTAGTTTCCGAAGTGGATGTTATCTACGAGTTGGAAGCAGTGTGGGGGAAGATTAATAACGTTCTTTTGGAGGACTCCATCGCTGAGACCAGTCGTGACTGGGAGGAACAGGAATTTGGTTCATAGCCTTGGTAAATACATCCCGCGGCTTATATCGTTTATACGTTTAAGTGCAAGGGGAGTCATTTTCGAGAAGTAACGCTTCAAGTTGAACCATTGGTATCCGTCCAACTCCCAGGTCGAGCCAACAGCTTCAGACTCCTCCACGGGCAGGCTTGCCACCACAGCCCAAGTCGTCTGCTCACACTGTGGGTCTAAGCTTTGGGTCTGCTCTATGGCCAGGTAAGTAGAATCCTCACACACACAGCCAAAGCAGTTACTACGGAAAGAAGAGTTAAACGCGTGGCCGTCTAGGTGCAGTAATGCTGGGTGTCGTAGCTGAATAAACCAGACACCACGTCAATCAATAAGGCATTAGGATTCAGTGTGGAGGTGATACAAAAGGTGAAGATTGCGCACAACATTTATACATAGCATAGTGTTTGGGAGGAAAACACATTATCGTGGAGTCTGCAGTCATACAGTATGGGTTAATGACACCCAACGAACACTCCCATAGCACCCGACTCTCTGTTGCAACCCACTCCAGGCATAGTGATCACTAGGTGCATGATTTTAATCTGCATTTCTTCTATGTGCATGTTTATATTGTGAACCATAGCTAGACTGAGTTTGAAGGCAACCTTATGAATGTAGCTGAGACTTTTTATTGTTGTCTTTCAACTTCATTATAATGTGAACTATTCGAACACTATCTTTATTACATGTCTTATTTGTAATGCACCCAACATTTAACGGTTCAGTAAATATTTTTTCACACATTTATTTTTATATATATATTGAGAGATTGAACAAGTGTTAGATACACTCCCACTTTAGTGAACTAGAACAAGTACCCTTCCAGCAATCAACAATTTTGCAGACAAATTTGATAACAGCCAAGAGGATATTACAGTGGTATTAGAGCCATTGATCTTGCCATCCTAGTGGGATCATCATTTTCAGATTTTCAGTTTGTTGCAGCAGTAGCCATGCTAGCCAGGTATGCATATTAGGCACAGGATACCCAGATTTAGACATAACAGGGTTGAGCAGGAACATGTAGATTCTTCCATTCAGGTGGATATAGAGACTAGTCATATAGAGGACGAGGAATTTGTTCTCGAACAGGTTACTCCGGGTGCGACTATGGCTGAGGAGACAGAGAGAGGCCAGGGAGACATTGAGACAGATATGAGATGGACAGGACCATATTGCTGATGTTTTACACTAGCTTATAGGGGTTATCCAACAGTTGTCAATTACAGCTAGGAGGCCCCCTAGTCATCATAGTGGTGGAGGCAGTAGAGCAGGATCGCCTAGAGCTACTAGAGCTCCCACACGTGCTACAGACAGTCCCCTCATGCCTACATTCGCGGAGAATGTTGTAGAGGAAGAGGTGGCACAACCTGAGACAGCCGACATTCTTCCAGAGAATGTTATGACTATGCACGATGAATGGGACATGTTACCCGCCCATGTCAAGGCTGACTTGACCTTTGTTCTGTATATGGCACAAAAGAGAGAGTTTGGCAGGGCCCAGTAGGACAGGAGACCCAGGGGTCTGAACAGGGATCTAAAGCATGCTATGAATAAATTGACTCTCCCTACTTTTGATGGCAGCGGCAGGACATCCGCTAGAGCTTGGATTCACAAGCTAGATACCTTCTTGACTCTCAAACCCATGTCAGAGACTGAGGCAATTAAATTTGCCACAATGCATTTAGAGGGAGCTGCATATGATTGGTGGCACCATGGCCTTGTCATCCAGGATCACAGATTGATTACCTCCTATGAGACATTCAGCACGAGGTTGATCAACCATTTCGATAGGAAGGACAGAGGTCTACTACAGGGAGTTAGCTCAGTTGAAACATAGTGGGTCATGAGAGCAGTACATTGATGAGTTTTAGAGGATCTCCATTATGGTGCTAGACATGTCTGAGAAGAGAAAGGTAATGCTGTTTATTGAGGGTCTGCAGGATAAATTTAAGGGGCTGGTTAGAGTTCTCAAACCAGACACCCTAGATAACGCTATTAAGTTAGCACATGATTTAGATTCACCTTCCTCCATATTGCAGCCTCCTAAGAAAACCTTTAAGGGGACTTCTTCATTTCAGAAGAATAAAAATCAGAATAAGAATATGGCACCGAGATTGGACTTTGAGACTAGAAATGAGTTGAGGAGGAAGATGTGCTTTACTTGCAGGTAGCCTTGGACTCCAGATCACAGGTGCCTTGGGAAAGGCAAACTACACTATATTGAGGTAGCTTCTGAGGATGAATATGAGTAGTATGAGGGCAGCGATGAGGAGGCTCAAGTAGAGCAACCAGCAGAAGGAAAGAAGAAAGCCCCCCATGAGAAGCCCCCAGTTACCTTAGCATCCCTTTCAGGGATTCCTACATGTCAGCCCTTTCGTTTGAAAGGAGTAGTTAGAGGGTAGAGGATTGTTTGCCTTTTAGATACAGGTGCTACACACAATTTTATCAGTACAGGTATGGTCTCCAGGAGAAGGTTACAGGTAGATGACATTCCAGAGTTTGAGGTCAAAGTGGTACGAGGGGACTTGTTGAGCTGTACAGGGAAGATCTCCGGTTTTCCAATCCAGTTTGGAGATTACCTTCTAGAGGCAGATTTTAATGTCATTGACCTAGACAGTTTGGATGCTATTCTGGGTATGCAGTGGTTACAGACCCTGGGGAGGTACACCATTGATCACAAGCTGAAGCAATTGGAATTTATGCAGGGTGATCAACAGGTGATTCTTAAGGCTATGCCAGATGGCGGGCCTAGATTAGTATCTACTCACAGGATGGAGGCCATCATGAGACATAGTGACATGGAGTGGGCAGCCCAGTGCTTTATGTCCACTAAACCCACACCGGATTCAGGGCAGCAGGTTCACTTTGATGTTCAGCAGGTGCTTGATAAGCACAAACGGGTTTTTGAGGACATTCCGCCAGACACACCTCCAGACAGGGGATTTGAGCATATCATAGAGATGGAGGAGGGTGCTAAGCCCGTTATTACTATACCTTATCGTCATCCGAGGCACTATAAGGAGGAGATAGAGAAGACGATAAAGGAGCTCCTAGACATGGGACACATCAGACCCAGTTGTAGTCCCTTCGCTTCTTCAGTGGTATTAGTGAAGAAGGATGGTACTCTTCGCATGTGTATTGATTACCGTGCACTGAATAAGAGGACTATTAAGAATAGGTACCCTATTCCTCGGATTGATGAGCTGTTAGACGAGCTACATGGGGCAGTTTATTTCTCGAAGATTGATCTTCGATCGAGGTACTATCAGATACGTGTCCGTGAAGAGGATGTTCATAAGACGACATTCAGATGTCACTACGACCACTATGAGTTTCTAGTGATGCCATTTGGGCTCACTAATGCACCAGCCACCTTTCAGTCTTGCATGAATCATTTATTCAAGAAACAACTACGCAAGAGTGTTCTGGTTATTTTTGATGATATCTTGGTCTTCAGCAGGACTTGGGAAAAGCACTTGAGGCACTTGGATGAGGTTCTTAGCATCATGGAGAGTCAGTCTCTATTTGCGAAAGAATCCAAGTGTGAGTTTGGGTTGACAGAGATCCTCTATCTAGGTCATGCGATAGGGGTAGATGGAGTCAAGGTCCATCAAGAGAAGATACATGCAATCCGGGATTGGCCACCACCTCAGAATGTGTCAGACTTGAGAGGGTTCCTGGGGTTATGTTCTTAGTACAGGAGGTTTGTTAAGGGATTCTCTCAGACAACAGCACCCCTCACCCATCTTACTCGGAAAGGGGCTTTCAAGTGGACAGATGAGACACAGGTTGTCTTCGATAGACTCAAGACTGTCATGAGCATGTGTCCAGTTTTAGCACTACTGGATTTCTCTCATCCGTTTGTTTTAGAATGTGATGCCTTTGGTAATGGAATTGGTGCAGTATTGATGTAGGACAGACATCCCATTGCTTACGAGAGTAGAAAACTTAAGGACAACGAGAGATTGTACTCCACTTATGATAAGGAAATGCTTGCCATCATGCATGCTTTTGCTAAATTCAGGCAGTATTTGGTGGGTGGCAAGTTTATAGTTAAAACGGATCACAACAGCTTGCTATACTTCCTGGAACAGATAGAGTTGAATGAGAGACAACAGAAATGGGTTAGTAAGATCCAGGCGTATGATTTTGTTATTGAGTATGTCAAGGGCAAGAATAACATTGTGGTTGATGCACTCTCTAGGAGACCTTCAGATGCAGCTTGTTGTGTTCTATCAGAGATTTCCGCAGATTGGAAATCCCACTTGCGGGTTGAGTATTCTAAAAATACTCAAGCATGTCAGATATTGGACGGGCAACTTCCAGATAGCAGGTACAGGGTAATGGATGATATCATATTCTATAAGGATAGAATTTACCTAGTGCCAGATTCTAAGCTTAAAGCTAAGATATTTAGAGCTGTTCATGATGCACCCACAACAGGACATCCGGGTTTTTTTAAAACCTACAGACAGGTTAGAGAGAGGTTCTCATGGAAGGGCCTCAAGGACGATGTCCTCCAGCATGTCAGAGAGTGTCAAACTTGTTAGTAGAACAAGTCCGAACACGAGCACCCGACTGACTTACTTCAACTCCTACCCATTCCTGGCCAGAAGTGGGAAGGTATTTCGATGGATTTCATTACAGGGTTACCGAGAGTACAGGGCATGGACAACATTTATGTGGTAGTGGATAGGCTCACAAAGTTTGCTCACTTCTTTGCCATTTTAGCAGATTGGTCAGTTGCCCAGGTAGCTGAATTATTCTTCCGAGAGGTCTTCAGGCTGCATGGTCTTCCCAAGACCATCGTTAGTGACAGGGATAGTAAATTTCTCAATACCTTTTGGCAGGAGTTGTTCAGATTGGCAGGCACGGAATTGACCCCCAGCACCCGTTACCACCCGTAGACAGATGGCCAGACAGAGATAGTGAACAAGTGGGTGGAAGGTTACCTCAGAAATTATGTAGCAGGGCAGCAGAGGGCCTGGGTTAGATGGCTGTATTTGGGGGTGTTTTTCTACAACTCCACCTACCATATGACTATTGGCATGTCGCCATTTCAAGCTTTCTATGGCAGCGAGCCATTATCTTTCATAGATTTGGCTCTTCAGGACAACAGGGCATCAATTGCGAGAGACTGGCTACAGGACCATCAGGATATCCTTAAGTCTCTCAGGGAGAACATTCAGAGAGCACAGAATCAACAAACGATGTATGCTGATCAACACAGGGTAGAGCAAACTTTTGAGGCAAGGGATTTGGTTTACCTTCATCTCCAACCATACAGGCAGAGTTCTTTGAAGAAGAGTGGATCGGAAAAGCTCAAACCCAGATTTTATGGTCCCTACCCCATCTCTAGGAGGGTGGGTGAAGTGGCTTATGAGCTCGAGCTGCCTACCGACAGCTGGATCCATAATGTTTTCCATGTGTCTTGCCTCAAGAAGGCAATAGGGTAGCATATAGTCCCTTCAATTGGATTACCCCCACTTGATGAGGAGGGTAAATTGGTTTTGGTGCCAGCCGAGGTGATTGAGGTCAGAGAGAGGAAGCTGCGGAACAGGGCCATTAGAGAGTACTTGATTTGATGGAAGGACTTACCGATAGAGGATGCTACCTGGGAGGGTGAGTCTATTCTACAACACCCTGTGTTGAGATTGCTTGAGGGCAAGGAATCCCGGGAAGGGAGGACTGTAATGTCCCCAATCCCGTAGTAGGCCAGTTTGGCGCTAGTTTAGTCTATCTCCCCCATCCGGATAGGCTAAAGGCTTCTTTTAGAGGATGTCAGCCAGTCACAGGTTTTAGTGGGCGAGCTTTTAATATTTGGGCCTATTTTATAAAGTAAAGTCACTTTACTTTATAAAAAGATTTTATAAAGTCACTTTATGACTTTAAGTTACTTTATTTTATAAAAGTGACTTAAAGTAACTTAAGTGGGCACTTTATCCCATATTGCTTGCGTTTTGGATTTTTCCCTCATTTCGAGGTTATAAAAGAAACAAGCTTTCTTGGGAAAAGTACAAGGAGATAGTATAAAAAAAAAGGAATTAATTTCTAGTTGCACACGTGACTGGTTATTTCTTTCTTGAGGACGCAAACCCTTGAAGAAAGTGTGAGAAGTTGGACGTAGCCCCAACATTCTCAATATTGGAGGAATCATACAGATTTCTCAAAGAGCCCAAACTGGAGAAAACACAGATTCAACATATGTTTACTAAGTATCAATCCCAACAAGGAAAGAGATAAGTAATTATAGATTTCACAACAGAGCTCAATAAGTAAGTGGATAAATTTGGTATTATACTCTGCATCTTAATCTCAGCAAGCAAGAGATTAGATATTCTCAAAAATCGTGGATGTTAGCAACACATTGGTTCTAAAATATCAGTTTCCAAAGTGGATGTTATCTACGAGTTGGAAGCATTGTGGGGGAAGATTAATAATGTTCTTTTGGAGGACTCCATCGCTGAGACCAGTCGTGACTGGGAGGAACAGGAAGTCGGTTCACATCCTTGGTAAATACATCCCGCGGCTGATATCGTTTATACGTTTAAGTGCAAGGGGAGTCATTTTCGAGAAGTAACGCTTCGAGTTGAACCATTGGTATTCATCCAACTCCTAGGTCGAGCCAGTAGCTTCAGACTTCTCCATGGGCAGGCTTGCCACCATAGCCCGAGTCATCTGCTCACACTGCGGGTCCGAGCTTTGGGTCTTCTCTACGGCCAGGCAAGTAGAATCCTCACGCACACAGCCATAATAGTTACTACGGAAAGAATAGTTAAACGCGTGGCTGTTTAGGTGCAGTAACGCTGGGTGTTTTAGCTGAATAAACCAGACACCACGTCAATCAGTAAGGCATCGGGATTCAGTGTGGAGGTGATACGAAAGGTGAAGATTGTGCACAATATTTATACATAGCATAGTCTGTGGGAGGGAAACGCATTACCGTGGAGTATGCAATCATACAGTATGGGTGAACGACACCCAGCCAACACTCCCATACCACCGGACTCTCTGTTGCTACCCACTCCAGGCGTAGTGATCACCAGGTGCATGATTTTAATCTGCATTTCTTCTATGTGCATGTTTATATTGTGAACCATAGCTAGGTTGAGTTTGAAGGCAACCTTATGAATGTGGCTGAGACTTTTTATTGTCTTTCAACTTCATTATAATGTGAACCATTCGAACACTATCTTTGTTACATGTCTTATTTGTAATGCACCCAACATTTAACGGTTTAGTAAATATTTGTTCACACATTTATTTATATATATATTGAGAGATTGAACAAGTGTTAGATACACTCCCACTTTAGTGAACTAGAACAAGTACCCTTCCAGCAATTAGCAATTTTGCAGACAAATTTGATAACAACCAGTTGAGGATATTACATGGAGTTAGATGCTATTTCTTTTTCCTATGAAATTGTATTGGCTCTTATTCATATTGAAACGTTGGATTAGATTCATCTTGGACGGTTGTTTTCATACTTATTGGGGAATTACAAAAAGGAATTATATAATTGTTCTGGTAAAAAATATCAAATCTCTTTATTTTCAGAATTAGAAAAGTTGTTTATATTGGGTTAGCTAGAAGGAGCCAGTCAGGCTCATTACATGTTAGGCGGGTGGGCGAGGTTGCTTATGAGTTGGACCTTCCAGAGGATAGTAGGGTGCGTAATGTATTTCATGTATCGCGCCTTAAGAAGGCGTTAGGTAGACATGTTGTTCTGTCTTCTCTGTTACCCCCTCTGGATGATGAGGGAAAGTTAGAGTTGGTTCTTGAGGTTATCTTGGAGACTCGTGAGCGTCCTTTGCGTCAGGGAGTTTTTGATCAAGTGGTCCAGTTTACTGATTGAGGATGCCACTTGGGAGTCAGAGGACATTCTTCAGCACCCCGGTTTGGAATTGCTCGAGGACAAGCAATGTTGGGGAGGGAGGATTGTGATGTCCCCGATTTAGCAGTTGTCAGGGGGACAAGTTTGATAGCCCATCATAGCGACCCTCGTGGGCTAATGCTTTGTTTTGAGGGTCTGTTGGAGAAGACTTACTATTTTGGGTAAGTCACCCTGTGTCAGTTTCTATTTTGGGATGATGGATTTCAGTGATTCAGTGTCAGTGTATTGGGGAACGAGATCAGAGTGATGGATTCAGTCTTCCTTATTTAATTAATGATGGAGTTATAAGTTATATCATTCATATTAATGATATCTTATGTTTTAATGATACTTTATGATTATTAAAGTGGAATATCATTATGCAATTTATATCCTAAGTCATAATGAAAGAAGGCTTTTAAGTTATGAGAGGTGTATTCTTGAAGATATGAATTCGAGCCTTGTAGAGGAAGATGCATCTTTCCTATAAGACTTTCGAAACATTTGAGAGATATCATCTTATGACATTTTATGAATTTGTGGAATGAAGAATTGGTTAAGGGTTTCAGAATTTGAGCATATCGAATTGTGAATTCGATTTGTGGTTTCAGCACCTTGAATTGGATCATTAGTATCCAGTGAATCGTGTTAAGGTTGTGATTGTTCTGAGGAATTGCATTATGTTTTGTGGGCACGATAATGCAAGAGGAAGCTGCGGTTGAGATGGAATATAACTGTATCGCGGGTTGGGAGAAAGACTAGTGATTTTTTCTTGGCGTCATCACTCCACAGCTCCAGCCGCCTTGGTAACACCAGCACTTTCAGCAGTCTACGCAGGGACATGGCAATGGATAGCGAGATGCATATAGATGCTGCGGCTAATACATAAATCGTGCGGCCAACATTACATTGCAAACATTACAATATTCAAACGCTTTTAATGGTATGTTGTGCTTGTTTGATAAACAACATTTCAAATTAATTGTAGTAATTGTATTTATTTACAAGAATTCAGAAAATTCAAAAAAAAGCATTGCTTTGCTTGTGACGTTTTATATATTGGAAAAGAAGTTTTAACAAAACAAGAGGTTACATATGTATACATTTGAATTACATGGTAAATTAGTGGGAAAGCGTCAATTTATCAGATAATTCAGAGTATTACAGTTGAATTATTAAAAAGGAGCCAGACATGCTCTTTACATGGTGGACACTGCAATAACATTGATCAAAGGGCGATTTTTTTGCAGCTTTCCATCCATCAAATACTACGGACACACTTGTTTCGATCTATGAATCCCTAATGGGCTTCAAGGCATCATCTACATGTTTCACCTCTTTGTCCAATAAAGTGGTGCACACCGTCTCATTACCTAGGTCCTTGAACCCCTTTGGAGTCTCATTAATCGATCACACCATTTTTTGCCAATACGGTGGGAAAACAACATTAAATGCCAATCCATTTGCATAGATGCATCTAGCTATGTCTTGCTCGGCAATGTCTCTACACTCATTGTGAAATGCATTTCCAAGGGTCTCTTTGCTCTCGTATTTGACACCGGTTCTTGAGGAATACACAAGAATGGAGGTCCCTTTATGGGTTCTTGATTGGAAATTGATGCCATAGAGACCTTCCATCCATTTTTACTTCTAGACCTTTCCAAAGGATGAACAATTGTATTCCCAGCAGCTTCATCTATTTGTCTTTGTTCTTCAATATATTTCAGTACAATAGAGTTTGCAAGAAGGGTTTTACTTTGAGGCTCCCTAGGAACTCTTGGCTTGCCTGGACAAAACTTGATGTCTTTCTAAGGGATAAAGCACTAATGTGCTTTCACTTGACTATAAGAACTTTTATATTCCTCTTTGCAATGCCTACAAATCTAAAGGTAACCTCCTCCACCTGGTAGTTGTTGTATCATTTCCACATATTTCCATAGTGGAGAGTTCGGGTCTGTTTTGAACCGGGAGTTCCCAGTGCTAGAAGCACTTTCCATTCTATGAATCTATAAACAACATACAAAGTCACAAACCAAAATGAAAAAATAAAACAAAACTAGGAAGTTCATTTCATTTTATAAAACAATGCAAAGAAAATTTAAAAAAACAAACAAATACAACAAAAACCTACCTCTTTTGTTGAAATCTTCCTCTTCAATGTCTTTGAGGAGTTCTCAACATTTGCAACCATGTAGGAATAGTTCGCAAACCAGCTTAGAGCATGTAACAATCACCCTTCAATAGTCCTTGGGCAATGGCAAGCAAACAAAAAAGTTCAGCAATGGAGGCAAGAAGTTTTGTTTTTCATTCTCAAATGCACAAATGAGATATGTTTCACCTTTTTAGTCTTTTTAGTGGTCTGTTCTAGTGTTAGAGGGTTGAGTTGACCAAAATAGACCAAAATTAAAAAAAAATAAAAAACGCAAAAACATAGCTAATTCCTCTCGGGTCCTGCTGTGGCAGCACAAATTCGCTGCTAATTCCTCCTGGGCCCGGCAGGCCGAATCCACAGGGTGTGGGCTCGCGCTTGTCCGGACCCACACAAAACCGCATCCAGACCCATATTTGGGAAGGACTGGACTGGGGCCCCCGCATAAACCACAAGAACCTGGTAACATAGATTTGGAAAGAGTCTGATTGAAACTATCATTGGGTGACCTGAGCTAAACTAAGAGACTATCAGTACAAGCTGAGTTCAATATGTTTTCTTAATAAATGTTGTTAATCGGAATCCCTTTTAGGTCTTATTAGTTTATATGCATATCTAATCCTGCTATCCTACCACCATAAACTATCTTTTTAAACTGAAGACTCAAAATTTCAGTCAATGCAAAAATTTCAAGACTGCTATCCTAACCAATAAAAGACAGTGGAAAGTGGAAACAATCACAATGCTTTGAGGCTAACAGAAAGTTGCAACACCTTTTTCAGCAAGGCTTTGAGGCTGAGATATTCTGGATGGGAGGACATATTATGTACATAAGTTCGACAATTTGGAATGCATATCAATATGTATGTGTATGATAACTATTGCCTGCCTTTTATCATGCATTAATCAATATTTCAGATTTCAGGCATAAGTTTCATCTCTCACACAAACACACACATGTATGTATAATATCAATCTTGTTAAATATGAAATATCTCAATTACAAATTATACTTGTCATGACCACTAGCAAACATGCCTCGATGTACTTTTATGCTTGCCAAATGCCTAAGTAAATAAAAGACCGAAGGTGATAAAATTATTTGTGCAGAAAAATATCTAGATAATTTTCTTGTGGTAGATAATTCATTCACTTGCCCTGAATGTTTTAGGTATGGAATTCTGGAATTATGTAAAATGCTTGGGATGACTGTTTGAAAACATTCTTGGATGTAATTTAACTTTGCCACATTTACAAGTAAATTGTAAGATTTGGAGGTCATAAAAAATGGTCTGTACAGATTTTTTTTGAATAATTTGGTCTCATTTAATTTGTCGCAGACAATCAGATGGAATCTAAAGCAGGAGATAGTAAGGGACTGCCAGTATTGGAAAGTGCAACTGCTCTGGCATTATCGTGTCTTATTTGCAATGCAGGAATGTATTTGGCCAAACTTGTTGGATTTCAAGGTGGGGGCATTACTTGCATAACAGCATTGGTGGTAGTTTTGGCAACAGCATTTCCATCATATATTGGTTCTCTTGCACCTGCTGGAGAAGCACTTGCTTTAATAATGATGCAGGTAATGTTTATTTTATTGTATTTTTTCAATTCTTTATCTTGTATAATATACATGTTTGACATATGATACTGAATATAAAAATAAAGATTGATTTATAATTTTTGGCCACCCTGTGATTCATGCTTGCTGATAGGACTGGTTTATAACTAAGTTGCCGATTTGGGTGTGGGTGTGGATGTGGATGGGGATGCAAGAATCGGGTGCACGGATGCGTGAAATGTTTTTTGGGGGATGCGGATGTGTTTATATATATATATACTATATATATTATATATGCAAAGAATTGCAAGAAATATACAAAAATAAATCATTTGATAGTATGATACTTCACCATTGATCAAGATTCAAGATATTTCATATTTGATAGTTCAACTTAAAACTTCACAGACACAAATATTCAAATTGAAATAA